>VKON01000113.1:86054-165720 GCA_009741485.1 Malurus cyaneus samueli | reverse complement strand
GTTCTGCAGGTGATGGCACAAGCGTGTGTGCACATCCACCTCTTGTGGGATGTCCAGGCCTAAGGCGGCTCATGTGTGAGTGTGACTGTGAGTGTGAGTTCTGCACGTGAGGGCACAAGCGTGTGTGCACATCCACCTCTTGTGGGATGTCCAGGCCTAAGGCGGCTCGTGGTGTGAGTGTGACTGTGAGTTCTGCAGGTGATGTGCAAACAAAGGGCGTTTTGTGGATTGGGCAAACAAATTCCACCTCTTGTGTGGATTGTCCAAAGGGGCCTTTTTTTTAAAAGGGGGAAAAAAATTCCCCCTTCTCCTCCCTTTTTTTTTTTTTGTGAGGGCACAAGCGTGTGTGCACATCCACCTCTTGTGGGATGTCCAGGCCTAAGGCGGCTCGTGTGTGAGTGTGACTGTGAGTTCTGCAGGTGAGGGCACAAGCGTGTGTGTACACGTGTGCCGGTGCCCCAGTAGTGCAGTTCCTATTCCCCCGTGAGGGATTAGGCCATGACCGGGAAGGACAGCGCGTGTGAGTGTGACACTCGCTTCCCCCTCTGAAGGCATTTCCGGAGAAGATGGAACAGGGGAATAGCAAACCCTCTAGATCCATGGGGAGGGAGCCCCATACAAAGCTCCTGAACATCCCTCCGGACAGTCTGTTGGGACGGCAGCTCAAATATTGGGCTGACAACCCTCAGACTAAAGGGAAAAGTTAAAGTAAAATGATAAATTACTGCATGATGGGGTGGGGGAGGGGGGGGGAGGAAATTAGGTCAGATCCTTTAAGAAGAGAGCAACTATATTGGCCTCTATTGGGATCAGATGAAGAATTTGTGTGCCAAGCTTTAAACATTTGGGTTAACGGCAAGAAACTATTCAATCAACAGGAGAGCGACTATGCAGCTCTCTGGCTCCCTTATACAAAAGGAGCGGGGGTGAATATGCTTCAAAAGGACTCTGCTGGCACTCCCCCACCATATGTACCACCCCCTCATACGGCTCCACTACATCAGACACAGAAAGTACATGTAGGAGGGAAAGAAGAAAGTTGTAGGGAATAGGCAGAGGTGATGGTTGCGGTGGTGCGAAGCAGATGAAACAAACTCCCACTGCTCGAAAGTCCACAGCCTGAGAGAAGGGCCTTTCCACCCCAGCAGGGGGAGGGAAAACACAAGAGTAAAGTAATACGTTCCTACTGTCAAAAGCCAGGACATTTGAAAATACGTTTCTATTGTCAGAGGCCAGGACATTTGAAAATAAATTGTAAGCAAACAACAGCAGATAAGAAAATGCTCGCTGAAGTAGTATGCCAGTGGCAAAAGTTCTAAGGACACAATACAAGTAATTGGGGTAAAGGGGGAACCTTTGGGGGTACCTGTTATTAAAAAAAATTGTAGTATTAGAAACATCATCTAAATTGGGGGTTGGATCATTATTGTTATTACCAGATTGGAACGGGACTTGATGATCTAATTGGACATATCACTCCAGGTAAAGAGGAATGGGTTACAAATTACATTATACTCCCTGTCTGTTCAGGATGAGCAGCAAATTAACTCACAAGTATGGTATGAAACTATTAATTTTTTGGGGGGGTTCTCAAGGGCTAAAACATATCTAAATCTAAATTACAATTTACTGAACAAGAAGTAAAATACTTAGGACACTGATTAATAAATGGAGCTAAGAAACTGGACCCCAGCAAGGTCCAGGGTATATTAGGTATGCCTTACTACAAGCACTAAAGATTTTGGGCTACAATAAGGGGACAATTTATACAGATTCCAAATATGCATTTGGGGTGATACATACATCTGGGAAAATATGGTAAGAAAGGAGTCTAATAACTTCTCAGGGAAAGTGACTAATCTATGAACAGCTGATCAAAGACATTTTAAAGGCAGTCAGAAAACCAGAATGATTAGCGGTGGTACATATTAAGGAATATCAAAAGGGCCTAAGTAAAACCATCGGAAGAAATAACATAGCAGACCAAGAAGCAAAACGTGCAGCATTATTAAGCCTCAAAGTTACAGACAAACCAGGTGGCCCCTGGAGACATCCTAGTCTAGACTGTGAGATCTGTGAAAAAGACTCTGAAGGATATCCTTGTTTATTTTACTGGAAAGACCTAGGCCTAGATGAGTGTTTTAAAACCCGTGGAGAAAAGGTTAATAAGTGATCTGAAAACAAAGGTACCTTACTATGGTGTTGTTGTTCGGATACGAGTGGGGGCAAATGAAGTGTTGTGGAATGCGGTGAGTGAGTGTGAATGAATGAAAGTGCATGTTATATGACTGGTGCTTTATATGAGCACCATAAAAGTTAATAGCCGGTATGGAACAAATTACTGATTTCATTAGTTGATAAACTTCCTTTATATTAAGTTTTGTTGAGGTCAGGCTCTTTTAAATACCTTAAGGTGCTGTTTAATAGGGAGGAACACTAACAAAAACTTACCATGTTATGATAACCCCACAGTGTGACAGTAGTTTCTCTTATTGATGTTCAATTTGTTAAATCATTTACTACTGAGTATGCCTTGGTCTTGCCTGAGGCTCACTATTGCAGATTAATGCCCAGAACTCAGTTCAGTTCTCACTGAGAAGACTAAAAAGCCAAATGTTCCTTTAATCCAGCTCTCTTCAGAGAACGCAGTTTCATCATTAAATGAATTGCAGCTTTTAAACTGACCGGCATTATTTCTGACAGGAAGACTGAACTATGCTGCACCAGTGTTGGTGAGGGAAAAAAGAATCCCCTCAGTGTTCAGTACAGGGTTATGGATTTCATTTGGGTTTTTAATGACAGAAGTGCTACATTAAATACTCTGTAAAATTAGTCAAGATCTAAGACTGAGTTTTGGGAGAAACATTTTACAATGTAATAGCATAATTGTCCTTATCTTTTAGATTACAATATCCATATATTCCAATTACATTAATTTACATTCAGAACAAATGCACTCCCTCCTCCATGCCCAAATTCCTTAGCAATGCTGTCTCTCTTGACTACAGAACTTTTCCAAGGGATGCAATACTAATGAAAATTATATTCTAAATCAAATCCAATATTCGTTTGCAAACAATTTTACCATTCCAAAACAACCTAGCAATTACATTTAGAGTCATTTACTTAGTCCATGTAAGCACAATCATTCAGTGCTCAGATCTCAGACTGTTTAACGGCTCTTGCTGCCACTGTTTTGCACTGTGTGGAGTGGGCTCGTAGAGGAAGGGAAGCTGAGCCTGGAGTTTTCCTAGAAAGCGGTGTTAAATACAGAGCAAGGAGCGTTAGGAGATGCCTCGACGACATTAAGAGCCGGTTAGCAAGTAGCTGATCACAAAAAAAAAAGCCCACCCCTTATCTCTGAGGAGAAAACACTGGGAAGGGGGGCCAGGGAGAAATAAATTTGACTCATGAAGGTTGTAAAAATTGCCTTGTCCACTTTCATGATGGTATTACTACACTGGCACAGGAAGTCTCAATTAGTACCAGCCTGTTTACCAGGTACACAGATTCCGGATAGTGGGCTGGGGAAGAAATGTCCCAGCAGCTGTTCATTCGTTCAGCTGTACATAGCTACCATTTGCCTACAGCAGGCTTTATTCATTTCTTTATAAAGCATCTTTTCCTTTCCTTTGAATATGGCTGTGAATCCTCGCTGGACTGCAGCTTCTGAATGGATGCAGGTCCAGCGACAACCTGCAAAACGAGGTCACTTCATCCACCCCTCAGGTACAAAGTACCAGCTGCTTGCTGAACGTGGGGACGTCTACCTCCCCCGCTGTCCCCATGTCCCTACAGGTAACAGCTGTGCAGCCTGTGCCCAAAAAGTTCCTGGTCTCTAGGATTTCATTCTGTTCCCGGTAAATTAGAGAAGGAATGAATTTCCAGACTGAGGGTGTGCAAAGCATTTGGCACCCAGAGAAGACCTAGCAACTGGAAATGGAGGATACAATTAAAGAGCTTAAGAAGCCATTACAGAGGTCTTAACTCACTGCTGCATTTACACAGCTGTTTGTTCATTAAAGGAGGACTTTAATACAATAATAATACAATGATAGTATCTGCAATTCTATGCTTTAAAAGTCAAAACACAGAGTTTTCTGGAGTGATACAAACAGTACTCTCTCCAAAAGGGCCTTAGATCTCAGAGTTTACAGAAAACTGTTGCAAGGCACAATGTGCTCTGGGCATTACCACAATTTTCCCACTTACATTGTTGACCCCAGAAGTGAGAACAGCACCTGAGCTGTGAGGACACTTCTCTGCAGCCTGCATCCCCCTCCAGCCTCAGAGCCTTTATCCATTCTCACTAGGCACTTTTTCTGTCTATAAAGCTCAGTCCCAAATCCTGGTCTTCAGGCAAATGTTGGAACTTTCTTAACTCCCTCAGGAAACATTTAATCCTTTTCACTTTTTCCCTGTTTTTAGAAAAAATTCACTACTGCATTTCATCATAATTTACTAGCAGTTTCACTGCATTTGAACTTGCTCTTCTGAAATCAGTGAATTATTTCATAAAAAAACTACACCAGATATTGCTGGGTGGTGTGCGAATGGTTTTTCAAATAATGCTTCTTTATAGAGTATTATCGATTAAATATTTGTAGCCACTGCTGATCTGCAAGATTTTGTGGAGGAGAATTGGGGAAGATTTCTGCACAGAACAGACATGATCATGTGTTCATGCACCACTGGCATTATTTATTTATTACTTCACTTGAGGGTCAGGAAGATGACTGTGGTTTATTAACAATGTAGAGACCAGACACTGCCCAGGTTGTCACTGCAGGGTGATGGTCCTGTATCCCAGGGTAAAGCCTCTGAGGGAAGGGAAGAGCAGGAAGGCTCAGTCAGGGTCAATGGTATTTATTAGAGATGTTCCTGTCTGACGTCTAAAACACTTTGTGCATCACTTGGCTGAACCATTCCATATGTGCTAATCTGGCTTAAAGGCAAAGGGGAGGAAAAGGGGTTTCCTGAACATTTCTACTCCTGTTTGCACAGTGAAAGACACCCAGACGCCCATCCTCTGACCCCAGAGATCACCCAGGGGTTTTTCTCTTTTATTTTTGGTTTGTTTTTTTTGGTTGTTTCTTTTTTTCGTATGTGTGTGTTTTTTTGTTTTTTTTTTTTTTTGGTTGGTTGGTTTTTTTGTTTGTTTGTTTTTTGTTTTGCTTTTTTTTTAAGTGCAGTTTGGTATAAAAGAAACTAGTACCAGGAGATTGCACGGTAAACTGAAAAAGAAATGGAACTATAGCTTGGACTCCTATGGCATTTAACGGCAGTTACTAATGAAAAACTGAAAGCACTTGCATGCTAAAGGTTGCACTTGACTGAGATGAAGTAGATGTAGATAGGGCATCTGCAGTGCATCAGTCAGTCCTGATCCCATGCTAACATGAAATCAATTAATTTCCACCAACATTTGCTCTTTCTATTGTGAAAGACTTTTAATTGACTTAATGTGAGTGGTCAGTAGCTGCTTACTCTGGAAGAGCCTTACAGATATTATGAAGCACCGTTCTTTCTGAATTTGTGCTGGGAAAGTGACAATGATGAATTTTTAGCTGAATTACTTGCCATATGTGATCAGTTAATGGAAAGCCTTCCTCATCCCAATTATTAATTCCTGTCTTGTTATTTTTCCCCTTTAAGCATGAGTCTTCTGACTTAGGCAGTGAGTCCAGGAGCAAACATGCTTCTGTCACTTGGCAATAAAGCCACTTGTGCACAGGAAAATCCCTTTGATCCATGTCATGGCCATCTACCACTTGTTTGATGCTTTCTGTAGACATTATCGTGTTTGATAGCAGTAGGAGCCACGTGCAGGAGTGGAGCTGAGCGAGTAGGCTGAACTCCCCCAACGGTTTTGCTATTTTGCTCATTTTCTCAGATAACCCCCAACATCACTGAGTTTTGGTGGCTCAAACAGACAAGATATTGATCCACAAGAAGAAAACAAGCACAAAATAAGAAGACAAGCCCAGTGCCAGCTGCACTACAGACCCCAAAGAGGTAGCTGTAGAAGAGATCTGAGGAGGAGGCGGAGCAGCTGAGCTTGTTTGCTTACCTGGGCAGGTATGAGATGGTTGTGAGGACCGGGTGCTCCACCAGGCGATGGAACTTCTGCAGGGGCTACACTTGCCCGACCTGCTCCCATGGCTGCACGGCAAAATAATACAGGGACAATGAGCAGAGGACTAGGGCTCCCTTTGAGAGAGGTTCCCCTTTTTCTGCATTACCAGTGTTCATGACTTCTTCCTGCACCATCTGCAGGAGTGGTTTTGTTCCCATTTGAGCCAGAGTTTCATAGTGGTATAACCAGGTGATTTCTTAAGCATAAAGTCAAGGGGATGGGTTTGTTGTCAAGGGGAGACAGGAGAAGCTGCAGCAGCACAGGACAAAATACATCAACCTTCCCAAGAGAGAACTTAGCAATGGCAGGAAGCACAAAGGGGGAAGTATTTTTATTAGGAGTCAACTCCATGGCTTTCAGCAGTGATTTCTTTCTTAAGATGACTTGTGCACATGCTGCAGTTAAAAACATGCAATTGACAGGACAGAAAGTCAGCAGTTAAATACATTACAGAGAATATTGAGGGAGATGAAAGGAAGAGATAAAAATGCCAAACCTTGTGTAAAACTTAATTAAAACATTAATAATGCAACGTTTCAATTATTCATGCATAAATAAAAAGACATTTAATGGTAGACACACACTGGACATTACTACAGTGGACATGACAGAGAGGGAGCACACGGGAGCTTCGACTCAGCACCAAAAATTACTGTGCAGCATAGAAAATGCTGGGCAAGAGGATGGGGTTGAGAGGGGGGATGACGGGGTGCAGGGAGAGAATGGCTGGGGTACCTACTCTGATCAGCTACAGTTCACAGGTCTCTCAGACAGCCCTCATGGCCCCATCCCATCAGCAACCCCAGGCTCAGGAGCCAGGAGAGTGCTGGCTTATGTCTGAATGCAGCTCTTCCAGGGCAGGCGAGGGGCAGGGGATGGGCAGGACCACCACGTATAATCCTCAAATACAACATTCCTGAACAGTAACAATTGAAAAATTGCATCATATTCTTCCACTCTTTTTTTTTTTTTTTTATCATAAAAACGTAGAATCCTAGAGCAGCCTAGGCTGGAAGGGACCCTGAAAGATCATCTAGTCCAATGCCTTCTGGGAAAGGGAACCCAGTGAGATTTCCTTGCACCCTGATCAGCTGCATGTGGAACCCTCCAGTGATGGAGACCTGCCCCTGGGAAGGTTGTTCCAGTGGATGATTTTTCTCATTTTCAAAATTTTCTTTCATATTGAGATGAAACCTATTCCGGTGCAGCTTGCACCTGTCACCCATTGTCTTCTTCATGGGGATCCTCTTGCAGAGAAACCCTTCATCCTCTTCAGATCTCCCCTGTAGGTCTTGGGGTGCTGTGACAGATCCCCCTGAGCCTTCTCTTCTCCAGGAGAAGGGACTGAACTCCTTCCAGCTTTCCTCACAGGGCAGATGAAACAGCCCTTGGGTCATCTATACGGCCCTGCTTTGGATCCTCTCCAGTCTGTCTTCTTCCTTCTTGGGGAGCTAGAACTGTGAGTGACCATTGAAGCTGGGGTGAGGCAGGTGACACTACTCTCCAGTCTGGAATGTACAATGGCCTCCACGTAATGCCACCAGGTCTGTCATCCCCTCACCTCTTCTAGATGTGACCTCCTCAGACACTCAGGGTGTCACTTTCAGCCTGATGGCTCTGGACCTACACCTGCGCTTCTGACACATCTTCCCCTCTGCGTGCCCCCACCGCTGTGTATCTGTGCAAAAACTGCGTTTCTGTGTGGCCATAATTATACTCTCAGTTTCTCTCTTGAAGCTGTCTTTGACAAGCCATTTAGAGTTTGCCTGCTTTCATCAGCTTTTACAGCGAAGGAAAGTTGGCAGGCAATTCTCAACTACCTGACTTGTCTCTTGTCTTGATGATTGATTTCCAGTGGGAGTAAGTTTTGATATTTGAAAAGATCTAGCCTATTATTATTGAACATATGAGATGTGTAATGGAAGTATCTGTCTGACAAACCCAAAAGGATATTTGAGCGAAAGGGTCAAAGGCTTAAGGAAATTTTGGCTCATGTATAAAATATTGCCCAGTGCATTGTTTCTAATGTCAGACAGAGAACAGAGAGAGAGACCACAAAGTCAGGATAATGCAGCCAGGTTGAGGGAAAAAAAAAAGTGCAAACGGAATATTTAAAAAAAAAAAGTGAGGAAAAATCTTAGCTTCTGTGAAGAATGAAAGATATGGCAGACAATGGGATGAAAAAGACTGATTCTGACCTACATACTCAGGCAGAATCCCTGCTGACAGAGAGGAAGAATGATGCCTCTGATCTGCAGGTGATATCAAGACTCTGGGCAGAGAGAGCTGATGAATCCTGCTGAACAGGAAAAAAATCGCCGCAGCCCCAGTGGACACTGGGCTCTCACTGCAGACAGGTCAGCAGCCCATTCGGTGTGCAGCCTGGGCTCCAGCTGTGGCTTGGGGACGGGAAGGCAGAAACACCCCCCTTAGAGGATGGACGAAGAATCCCCCCTGGGGACAGCCAAACATTCCCCTTGGAGAAGAGACCTTGACCGTTATTTCGGGGATGGAGCTCTGCCTGCAGGAGCCACCCAGCTGAGAGGGCTGCCAAAGGCCGGGTGACCGGAGCATGCCCTGGGAGGGCTGCCGAGGGGCCCATTTCCAGCTCTGACCTGAGCTCCTGAGTCTTGCACAAAGAGGTGTGTTTTTCCTGGAAAACAAGCAAAAGTTGCTGTCTCAGCCATAAAAGTATCCCTTCTAAGTGTCCCTGCCTCAGAGCCTGAGCCAAGTATCAGCTGCACTGGTGTGAGACTCATTGTACAGAGCATGTGCTCTGAAAGGTAGGGTATGTGCCTAGCTGTGAGCTGGTGCAGTGCCTCATGCATGCAGGAAACCAGAAGCAAGTTTTGGAGAATTCCTTTTGTTTTGGGGCAGATGAGAAAAGACGTATTTTCTCTTTCGGCGCCGAGGGAAAGACGCCATCATCCCCGACCTCATATCCAGGGACAATCTCAGCCAGGTCATTGCCATTGCTACCCTGTCTCTGAGCCCAGCCTCACTGGGTCACAGCCATCTCTCACACCAGGCACAGCCTCACCTAAGTCACTGCTATGGCTTACCTGTCCTCAGGCACAACCTTGTACTTTTTCCTTCCCTTTGGTCTGTGAGTTCAGAACAGCCACAGCCCTGGCGAGGAGCAACTCAAATATACATCTGTGTTCCAGACACCAACAGATTTTGAGAGTAAGGGAAGGAAACGTGTTTTCCCACAGTGATGAATCCGTGTCCAGAGAGCTGTGGTGCCACGTTCAAATGCAGGGAGAGATGGTGCCTCATTAGCGTATTATTCTCTTTTTATTAATCGAGTCAGCATGAATAATTTTGCTTATGGTCGTGTTTGATTGTGTTATGGAATTAAAGGCTTGGAAAGCTCTTTTTTTCCCAAGACTGCAGAAGGCAGCAGCATTATTCCTGCACTATTTTTAGCAGATGTTGCAGAGGGAGTGCTCTGTGCCTGTCCTGTTTCACTGCCAGGATTGTACACCTGGAATTCCAAGGGAAAAAGGAAAACTGATCGGGGTTAAAAGGAAGTTGTACACCCATCTACATGCTGCCTGAGAAGGTAAAAGGCAGCTCCTGCTCCCATTCCAAACTGACTGTAGTGCTCCTAAATGAGCCCAGCAGTACCATGATGGCTTTAAATCTCATAGACAAAATTGCATTTAAAAATCATACATAACTTGCCTGCACTTTCCATAGCCCAAAACAAAGGGGAGATGTTTTCTGTTCCAGTGACAAAGAGCAATTTACCTGTCATGCCTGAGGTTATAATAACAGGTGAAAGCTGGGTGAATATGGGAAGTGAATTTCCTTGTAACATTAAACCCCAGTGATGGCCCCTTCAGGTCACAGAGGTTCTGAGGCCATCACACAGCACAGCTCCAGCCCTCAGTAAGATTTATGGCTAGCTGCTCTCTTCCAGATTGGAGCTGCCAGAGCAGTAAGAGCCTTACAAGCTTCTGGAGCAGCCATACCAACTCCAAGCCCCTGAGTGTGGGGCTGTGGACTCAGCAACTTCACTGACACTCCCTGGAGATCTGTGGCTCAGGAACAAGACTATTCACGGAGCAGGCAGGAGCATGGGACAAGCAGCGGGAGTGAAGAGTGCCCTGGGACCCAGCAGTGCTCTGTTCCATGCTAACAGCCAAGGACTGGTCAAACTACACAGAGAAAAGAGAGTTTTGGCTCATCAGTGTTGTGGTAAATCCCTTGGATGTATTATAAACCCAGCATCCACATAGAAGCTCTGACTTTAGCATTACAGAGCGTCACAGTGCTGCCACAGTAAAGCCACAGAGAGTGACCTGGACCTCATGGTGACCTGACCCACCTGGACCAAGGGCCGCATCCACTCAGAGCTACTCCCCTCCAGCACTGGGCAGTGGGGCTGTGTGGGGAGCAGGGCTGGCAGCCTGCGAGTGGGGGATGCCACAGGCGTGGACTTCTGATGTGACAGGGGGGCACAAGGAGGAGGTGGGGGGCAATTTTCTTCTTCCAATACCGAGACTGGACTGCCATCTGTAGTGTTCTGTGTCTGTGTCTTACAGAAAAATGCTTCAAATAAATCACCAAAATCATTTGGGGCTAGGAAAAGAAATCCTTATTTGGCAAGAATGGAAGAGATCCACCTGCTTATTTTGCCAGAAATACAGCAAAATGCTGACTTTGGTACATGTTTTCAGGGAGACATTGTCTGGTACTAAGAAGCTTTTCAATCTGGTTGAAAAAAACAAAAGAATCTGTCTGGGACCTAAAGAATTAAAGGATCAGATCCAAGGTAGGAGCTTGGGAGGGCTGGAGATGAACGCTGGGTTACACAACCAAGCGACCAGGACCTGCTCTAGCTCTGGCAATAACCTGTGACCAGGCAGAACCTTTCCTGGGAGATGGACAGTGGAAAACCCCTGCTGATATGGGGGTGCTGCAAATGGAAGAGGTGCTTCCCACAGTGCTGTGCTCCCCCCAGCTGGTGCCAAGGACCAGACATAGCCTGACCCCAGACACTGTGGTGGTTAATGAAATGCAGGAGCATATAGGTCCCATGAACATCATGAACCCTTGACTTCCCATGACCCCAGCTGGTGTTTGCCCTCCACAGGGTTACTTATGACTCTGCAAACACCCTGCAGACATGTCCCTGTGTTGCGGAAGGGGCAGGAGATTCTCAGCTTTGTGGGTTAAATAAAAAACTGTGAAAGAGTGAAGTGTTACCTGACTCTTCACTGAGTGCGCATGGCCCTGCACGCACAGACAGAAAAATCACTTTTTTTTTCCCAGTGGATCCTAAGGAACAGATTGTAATAAGATTTTGTGCATAGCCTGTTGTTCTGCATGTTGACACCAGCAATTACAAGGCACACAGGGAAAGCAAAAGGACATAAGATGCAAAATGATTCTGTAATAGGTGGTGAAGATTTTCTGGGGAAGGGATTTTATTTCTTCCTTTGCTGTCATTTATACAAAAAGGAGCTTTTTATTTTCCCCTGGAGGTTAACAGCCTGTTGTCTCCTATAGTGAGTTACCCTGTGGGCGTTGCTAACACAGGTAGAGGAGCTGCTTCCAGATCAACTATCAGCACCCAGCAAGGCAAAAATATTATGTAGTTAATAATGGATTTAATAACAAGCCATTATCAATAATTCCATCACACCACTCCGGTTCATGAGGGGTGGCATTGCTGGTTTGCAGTGCTGGGTGGGGAGAGCCTGGGTGCCTTCCTGGTCTATCTCCTACCTGTGCCCAAAAGACCCATTGGCTGGCACTGACCCAGCAGGATCAATCCCCATGTCTTGGGCCCAGAGTTTGGCAGACGGACCTTGGGCCACCTAAATACATGTGACAGCAGTGGTGCAGTGTTAGCATGACAGCAGCCCCTGAAGGGAGCAGGGAATGGAAGGACCACAAGGATGAGGGCTGGGATCCATTGCAATAAAGGTGGCAGAGGCAAGACCAGGATGTAATAAGCATCCATGAAGCAGTGATGCTTTCTTTGTCCAGTCCATGTTCAGCTGGAACATTGGCTCTTATATCAGTGACAGACCAAGTAAATTAATAATTCGATTTCCTTGGTCCATCAAGGAGTTAACAGGACAAACTACTATCGAAATGGTGCAATAGATTAAAAATGCGTGCAAGCCTGCATTAACTGCTGCTGGAGAAACACCCCAAACCATGTCTGTGCAGTGGCCTGCAATGTGAAATATGTGTCAGATTAAGGCTTCCCTCCAAGAGCCACAGGGCTGGGACCCATAGTTGTGTCTAAAGATACCACAGACAAAGAAAAGTGTTTGCCAGACTGTTTTCAAGGTGCCGGTGGATGGTTTTGTGCTGAGTGAATAAGTTTTGCTCTGCTCTCCTACAGAAGGCAGATAAGAAGCCAAAAAACAAATAAGAAGCACAGCAGAACAGCAAACATATCTGCTTTAAGGAGGGAAAGTTTCTAGACCATGAAGCTACAGGCTGCCTCAAATTGAATTAATTTAATGGTTTAAACATTTCCTCTGTAGAGATGTAGGCACTGAAATGTGCATCTGTAGGTGAGCTGGGAGGTCTGGCAGACGCTCAAGTCACCCCTTGTCACGGTACAGATGCTACATCGGTATCAGGGGCACTGGGAGAGGGATGGATGCTCCAGGCAGTGTCCGGCATCTGCAGCCCCCAGTTCTGCCCCACTGGCATCAGCCGCTCTGCCTGGCAGACCCAGGTGAGCCCCCGTGGGGGAGTCAAGGCTGCCCAATCCTCGCGAGGAGAGGGCTCTGCAAGGGCCAGCATGGCACTGGCTGGCATGGCAGCAAGTCCCACCTTCTCCCTACTCCCAGCTCTGACTCTAGCCAAGGATTCCGTTGCTTCATCACTGGGAAGGCTCTGCATTCCCATTCACCAAATTACTTTTTGCTAATTTGGTCAAGCCCTAGTTCATCTTCTGTCAAATACTTTTTCCTCCTGTCAAAAGCATGGCTCCTATTACTGTTTCCCATATCCACTTTAGCCTAACGGCGTCTGTAAATAATGAATTTGCATAAAGGACAGGATTTATGAAAACTGATTGCTCTCTGTGTAGGTGACCTTGTGACTTTAAACATGCCAATGTGCAGAGATGCAGGGCAGCACTGCAGTAGAAGCGGCTTTGGAAAGCTGCTCCTTGGGTGTGCAAGCACATTGACATGTATGCTCTCCTGGCTCCCTGTTGCACTTAGAAGCTCAAAGTATTCACACAGAAATGTGCTGGGCTCCCTCAAAAGTGATAGTGACAGTAGTTGACCATCTCCTGCCATGGAGGTACTAGTGGCACCTGTCCACATTGGGGACCCTCCTTGCAGCACACAGCAAATCTGCAGGGACAGAATCAAATACTGAAACCCAGCGTGATGCTGTCCTTATAATCTGTTAATGATCACTGTGCAACAGCATTCCAGGGAAAGATTAGGTTTTGGGGGATGTGCACAATGTAGGGCAATAATTAACACCAATATTATACAAATATTGAGACCTTATTGCTCTCTACAACTCCGTCACAGGAGGCTGTAGCCAGGTGGCGGTGTGGCTCTGCTCCCGTGTAACAAGCGACAAGACAAGAGGAAACAGCCTCGAGGGCTGCCACCTCTCCCCTTGACACTGGTACAGATGAGGCAAATGCAGAGGGACAGGTCTGGGCAGCACCAACATCTCACAAACAGCAGTGGGAATGTGAGAAACACCAGCGTGGACTGCTTTAGGAGGGATTTCTCTGATTTCTTTGTTTCATAAGAAGAGAGTCTGAGTGTGACCACAGAAGTGAGAAGACAGAAATCACCGAATGTAGCGATTAATGAAAGGCAGTGAAAGGAAGTTAACTGGCGTTTCCCTGTTAGGAAAATGCTCCTAATTCCTTGGACAGTGAGGTTTTTGGTTTTTTTTTTTTTTTTTTTTATATATTTTTAAAGAATTAGGATAAAATTTTGAATGAATGAGGAGAAAGATAAAGAAAATTGTTTGGTAGAAAAAGTTCAGTATTTCAAACTCATTTTGGTGTGGAATAAGAGGAAAAAATTGCCTTTATCATTCTTTTCCACCAGTTTACTGAATTACCATAACGAGTCCACCTCATCTTAATTTTTAAATAATTCTAGATGTGATGCGGAGAACGGCAAACCCGATCTCACATAAAAACCTCCTGAGACAATAAAACTCAGGGCTGAAAACTTAAGTCACTGTGTAAATACAAGGTTCCTCTGAACTTTGCTGAATATGTGGAACTGGCAGCAAATGACAGCCTTGCTCCTACAGGCTACCAAGGACAACTCACTACTCACTACTCAAATACTTTGCAAAATATCAGCCTTTTCCAAACATCACTTTACATTTTCCACTTAATTTTACAACATCAAACCTGCTCTCATTTTTCCCTCCTCAATATTTCATTTGCTCATGAGATCATGGAATCCCCTGATAGCAAGCTGTGATCAATTAAATTTACCACTTTAGAAAAACTATATCTGAGTTATAACTATATTTGAGTTAACTCCAGCTGAAATAAATCCAGAGAATTATTTCATTATTTCTATTATTTCTATTATTTCTATTATTTCTATTATTTCTATTATTTCCATTATTTCTATTATTCTATTCTCATTATATCCATTTCCTGGATGTAAAGGAATTCAGTCAGGAGATCTGAACTCTATAACCATGTGATTTATAAGCACAAATATTAAAGGCATTGGCTAATCAGAGCCTTAAAATTATCAGAAGGTCTGAATGTGGCTGTGTGGCAACACCCATTGCTCCCCATTTGAGCATGTGAGTGGTGGGAAGCTGAGATCTCCACCTTGGAACCAAGTACCCCTTTGGTGCCATGCCAAGAATATGTGGGCAGTTGTTCCTGGCCTTGTCGTACTTGTACTGCCTGAAGAAAGTTGCTTTGGGAAATCCATGGCCTTAGGGGAAGACCAGATTTCCAGGATGGGACAGGGGGGTCAGGACAGTCTTCCCCTTCAGTGTAGGTGGTTTCAGGATGCCCTGATGGCATTACAGAAATATCCTGGATCCGTTCAGGACAAATTGCTACATGCAAGGTCATGACCAGGTTGGACAAGGCTTGGACTTGGTCTAGTGGAAGGTGTCCCTGCCCGTGGCAGGGGTGGGACGAGTTCTAACGTCCCTTCCAGCCCAAACTACTCCTGATTCAGTGACTGCATGACTCCATACTCCTCTTGGTGATGGACCCTGATGCCCAGACACATTGTGACACCCCTGGGGCAGCCCCAGAGCCTGACCACAGCCCTGCTGGGCCTCAGAGCGGGGCTGGGAACTGCCCCTGCCTGGAACAAAACACTGGCCCTTGGGACAGAGACTTCCTGCAAACCTGAAGAGAGAGAAGAAAATCCCTGAGGCAGAAAAACCTGGAGGCACAGACCTGAGCTGTGTGTGGCTGCCAGAGGTTTAGGATGATGCATCCTTGGGGAGAGCATCGTGGTTCTTGCATGAGCTTGTGAACCAGGTGTTGCTGTTGTTGATGCTAAAGGGTCACTTGAATGCAAAACTGACTGAATAAATTTATCACAGAAAGAACAATCCTGGCTTTTTTATTTTAAGCAAAACCATTCCAGCCACAAAACACTGGAAGAAACTGGAAGAATATTGTGGGATTGCTGGCTTTGATCTCTTTCCCAGTTAAGTGCTCTCAGCCAGTGTGCAAGTCTGTCGTCTTCACTTTTAGGTCTGTCTCATTCCTGCAAAATGTATTTGATATTCATTTTGGCACGTTTTCTGACAGATTTCCAAATTTTCTGGCTCCAGGATTTCATCTGCAAACTCAGCCTGTGTTGTCCAGACCTGGTCTGTTATTCTCAGCATGAGGCTCTCATTGTTTCCATGACATGGTAACTGATTTGCACAGAGTGATAGGATCTGGGATTTGAAAGCACACTCCTTTCTGACACAGCTCGTGCTGGATAAAATGGTTATGTGGACATTTGGTTGGACCCAATGGTTGTTTGTATCTTTTGGGTGGGGAATAGAATTATCTTTCATCTTGCAGAAATAATAGACATAGCCCTGATAATCTCTATGTCTAAGGTAAAACCTGTAGATAGAGGTTATATTTTTAATAGAACCACTCGTGTTGTAGGTGAAGTTTTGGATATGAAATGTTCTTGTTTTTGAGTTATTATCTGCTTTCCTCCATCTGTATTGGGTGCTGAGGTGAAGGATCATCTTCTGTGCCACAAATCTCCCTTGCTCATGCCCTCAGTGCATCATGGCTGCAGCAGACCCCCCACTCCACGAGAGATGAGCGACGTCCTTTCTGCCCACTACGGGAAAACATGGCAGGCTTGGAATTCCCCCAAGCAGTGTTTTTAAAAACAGTCTCACTAAGCTGCTTATGTAAAAGTTAATCTGATAAAAATATACCCTATAAAAGGGAAACTTCCCTCGGATTTCCATAGCAAAGCATCAGGAAGCAGCTGCTTTCACCCCTGCTGCTGCTCTGAGCTGTGGGCAATGCAGGTAAGCCAGACACATGGGAAGGATTACTCTGGCTACCTACATGCTTCAGACTGCTTTTAATTGAAAACAAGGATAAAAAATTAAAATACCATAAATATAAAATAGAAATATAAAATATTTCAAGTATTTTTTTAACATTTGCTCCCCCATCTGCATCTCAGAGGAAGAGTCCACTCCCACTCAGATGTCAGAAACCATAGGAATGGGGAGGGCTGGGTGCAGCCCTGCCTCAAAATCTGCCAGAAGGTGCAGGTGCTCCAACTGCCCAGCTTTGGTTCATGCAGCCTGACCTGTGGAGCAGCACAGCGTAGGTAACCAGGCACGGGAACTGGGAGCAGGGGCAGCTGGAGCCTGCAGAGGTCTGTAGGGAGAGGGGAAAGCCTGGGGGACTTGGCAGGTGGGTGCCTGCAGGGGTGTTCCTGGGTCAGGTCACACTGTCAGGGCCATGAGCATCACTGGGACAGAAAGCTGGCCCTGGATAATGGCTGGAGCAGTGCCTGGGGCATAGCCTGGAGCATATCCCTAGGGCACATCCTGGGACACATCCTGGGACACATCCTGGGGCACATCTATAGTGGTTGACCCTGGCTGGGTACCAGGTGCCCACTAAGTCTCTCTATCACTCCCTTTCTCTCTGGGACAGGGGAGAGAATAAGATGGAGAACAGCGAGCAGGGTGAGATAAAGCAGTACTATTACAGCAAAGATAAAAAATAAGCAAAGACTTGAATGCGCAAAAGCTAAAGGGGGAGAGAAAAGAAAGGTCAATCTCTACTTCCCATTGGCAGCACTGTTCGGAAACTTCCAGGAAGCAGGGTTTCAGCATGTGTAATGGTTCCTCCGCAAGGCAAACACTGAAAACTCACAAATGCCCTCCCTTCTTCCTCTCTCTCTCGTAGGTTATACACCTGAGCTGATGCCATGTGGTATGGAATATCCCTTTGGCTAATTCAGGTCAGCCAGCCTGGTTGTGTCCCCTCCCTTCCCCTTGGATAGGGGAAGGAATGTCAGAGGGACAGCGCTGCTTGGGCAACAGCCCAAACACGGGTCTGTTATCATCACCTGCCCAGCTCCTCATGCAAAGCACAGCACTGGAAGGGCTGTGAGCTTTACCTCAGTCAGACACAATACAATATCCCTGGGGCACGTCCCCGTGGCAGGTCCCCACGGCACACCACACTGACACATCACGGACAGTCCTTGTCCTCCTCCTGGGGCGTGGGACAGGGCTGCTGTGACTCTGCAGAGGTGCTTGGCAAAGGAATTCATGTCCAAGAAGGCCCAGACTGGACGAATGCCTTTTGTCTCGGTGGGACCTGTGCCACTTCTGAGGGATGGCAGGACATCCTATCAGGCTGTCCTGCCAGGACCATTCTGCCAGGACTGCCCAGGCCCCAGGTACTGCAGAAGAGGACTCCTCACAGGGCCCCTTATGTTCCAGAAACCACATACAAATGCTATTTAAGTTTCTTGCTAGTGTGTGACATAATTAGTGGCACAGAGAGAAAACCCTGTACCATGTGATACATCACACACGTCTGATTCTTTGTCAGATAAATGATTCCTCATTGTCGACCACTTCTCTGCATTTTTGAACCTCACAGCCCTGTTTACAAGCCTGAGCACTGTGGGATTTGGCCTGTTCTGGTGTCCTCTTTAGGTTTAATTTATTTTTTTCCTGGATTTTATGTATTCATTCAGTCTGTACTAAATAGTGGTCATTTACTACTGGACCACCTGGCAGTGAGCTCTGCCTAGAGTTCAGCTCTCTGGAGGAGCCTCATTTGTCTTGCGTTTGCCTTGAACGTAAGTCATAAGCCACTGGGGCTGCTTGGAAATGCCCCATTTTTCTGAAAGAGAAAACACTCTGCAAACCAAATACACAAATAAATTGTAAATTGTATATGGTTTCATGGGCAGGTTTTGATAACCGGGTAAATTACAGGAATGGCTTCTGTGAGAGGCTGTCAGGGGCCTCCCCCATATCTGATGGAACCAATGCCAGTGGCTCTGAGAGGCACTCACCGGTGGCTCCAGCAGCTGACATCCCTCCAGCTTTCTCATTCCATCCAGCTGCTCCCCTCCTGTTGATGTTAACGGGTGTGTTCCCAAACTGAGCACTGAACAGGGTTACAAGTAGCTTTTAGGGAAGAAATTACTATCTGGTGTGTGAAACAATGAAGGGAGAAAGCAAGCAGGAGAGAAGACAGAGAAGTACAGCCTCAAAACTGGATTTCTTTTCTTTGTTAGTGCTAGGTTTTGGCAAAGTGGAATTGGAAAAAAAACCCTTTATTTAAATTTTATTCAATGTCAATCTACTCAACATCAAGAACAATATGTAACAATGATAGTAGGTTGTTTAAACAAACCACAAAATGCCCACGAACCTGCTCAGAGGAACTAATAGGGAGTCTGGTGGTTCCAAGACATCTCTTGAGAAAAATAAAAAGCCAGGCTGTATTGGTGTTTGCAGTACCATTTGCTTCAGAAGTGTTGCCTTATTTGCTTCCACAAAATTCTCTCAGAGATGTTTCCATCATCACCATCTCAGCCATGGGACTGAACTGAGATTTTCCCCACTCATGAGGAGGTGCCAGCCACTGACTTTGAAATGCTGCCCCTTTTCAGACTCAAAATCAGCAACTGGCAGGCCAGTGCACAGATTGGTTTTTGTAATGTAAACGAGATCCTTGTGAGCCCTCCAAATGGAAGCACTCCAGACTTGTTACACAAGTCTTAAATTCATTATTAACAGTGTAGAACTGCTAATTGTACAATTGTAATGTAGCATTTGGTAATTGCTCACTATACAAACACTATAAAGGCCTTAGAGAATGCATCTAATTACTGGCTTTTGACAGAATGCAGGCGGGAAATCAGTCCACGGGCTGGTGAAGTGAGTGCCTCAGCTTCCTCATCCTCATGGAGCATTGACACATGGAGTTAGGAGCCAAGTGGATCCACCAGCCGGTGGCCACAAAAAGGGGAAACTTGGTTCACACACTTCTTCCACATCCTGCTTCCACTCTGGCTGTGCTATCCTGCTTCTGTAGCAAAGAGCTGAAAGAAGTGAGGAGGCATCTGTTGGTTCCATTTTGTAGCCTTAGTGGGGGCATAACTTTAAAATTAATCCAAGCATGGACCTTGGCTTTTACTACATTTTGGAGTGGCTATATGTGAGTCAGCTGTTGTGGTGTTTTTCTGCTGGGTCGAGTTGATTTTCTCCCCAGTAGCTAGTTTGGGGTTGTGTTTGGGATCTGTGGAGGCACTGTGGAAGCACAGGGATGTGTCAGTCTCTGCTGAGCAGCACTTGTACAGTGCCAGGGGCTGCTCTGCTCTTCACCCGCCCCATTAGCCAGGGGGGCAGTAGGAGCTGGGGGGACACAGCTGGGACAGCTGACCCCGACTGCCCTAAGGGACGTCCCAGCCCACAGGACAGTGTGCTCGACACGGAAAGCTGGGGTAGAAGGATGGGGACACATTTGCGATGATGGTGCTTATCTCCCCAAGCCACTGTCATGTGTGCTGGAGGCTGGCTGTCCTGGGGATGGCTGAACATCTACCTTATATGGAAAGCAGGGAATAAACTCCTTGGTTTGCTTTGTTTGTGTGTGCAGCTTCTCCTTTACCCGTTAAACTGACTTCACCCCAACCCGCCAGTTTTCCTGCTTTTGCTCTCCCAGTTGTCTGTCTGCCCCACTGAGAGTGATTGAATGGGGGGGTGAGCCAAGCTGTCAGCAGGGGTGAGACCAGGGCATGCGAGGGCCAGGACTGCCAGTGGCACTGGGCTGCTGCGGAAGCTGCTGGTGGCTCTTCCAGAGACTGCTCCTGCCCCAAGCCCCAGCTGTGGCTGGCAGCAGCAGGCACAGCCCCGGGGCTTCTGTTCCCAGCAGAGCCCCTGGCCCTGGTGCCTCCTGTGTGTGAGCCAGCACAGCCCATTCAGTGCTGTTGGTCAGCAGGAGTGGGCTTTGGGCTGCCCAGCCCCTGGCATGGCCGCACTGCCCTGAGCATCAGCTCTCCGGAGCCGCTGCCACTCCGCACTTGGGGCAGCAGTACAGTTGTGCCTGGCCAGCAGGGTAGCCCTACACATTTTTCATTAAACCCATGTTAAACATGGGATTAAAAACTGCAGAAAGGAAGCTTGGTATTTCATGTATGAGCTCTTTCATACATTTGGGTGCTTCTCATGTTTGGAGATATAAACAGGATCAAAAAAAAATTTCTTCTGTCTTTCTGCTGGAAATGTACTGAGGTTTGCTGAATTGACATGATAAATTTGCTTTTAAAAACTAGTCTGAAATCAGATGGAATGAACAGTATCTCTAGAAATGCTTTTCCAGTCAGATGGGCAAGGCAAATGGTTATTTCTTTTTACTACTTCTGTTTTTTGAGAAAGTTAATTCACTGTTTTTGTTTCAGAGCCAGTGCTCTCCTTGCAATGCTGCTCTCAGATTTAGCCAGCAATACAATCCTGCCCTAGACAGTGCCAGGGCTTGACAAGCTGCCTCAGCTGTGACAAGTGGCCATACATGAAGCAGATTTTTGGTTTTACTGACTGAAAACATCTTATCCATGAATATCTGTAGTTTTCCAGAAGGTAAAAAGCTTTTCTGGAAGCAGCTCCTTTTGTTGTGCAGTTTGAACCCAGAGAGGGGAGAGATGAGAGGGAAAGGTAACCCTAAACAAAAGTATCTATCTCTTTATTGTGCATGAAATCTTTCCATTGGAATGAATAAAGATAAAAATCTACTTGAATATCAAAAAATGCCTCTCTGAAATGGCTGTGCCCAGCTTTATATAAGATTCCTATGCCTAGAAACCAGGTCTTCATCCCAGGGTGCTGTTGTGACAGAGCAGAAGCTGTGATTTTAATGACTGCTAAACTGGGAATGGTATCTTAGGTGGGGAAATGAGGTGCACTTGCTCCTCTAGTAAACGAAAAGGGTTGAAGTGAGATGGGAAGACAGGAATCTTGAGGTTAGTCCTCAGCAGTGTGCAAAGTCACGGGAGAAACTGGGAAGAAACAGCAGCTGGAGACAGCTGGAGGTAGGTAATTTAGGAGTCAAACAAGCAGGGTTTCAGGAAGACAAATTGCAAGCAAGTTCCTCAGCCAGAAATATTTTCCTATTGCCCGCCCAGGCAGGAGTATCATGGACAACCCACTCAGGAAGTACGACGCTGGCCAGGCTGAGCTGCACAGAGGTTCCTGTGCTGAGTGCTCATGTTCCCGCACCAGCAACCTGAGCTGCCTCCTGCCCAGAAACCAGGAAACAGATTTCCAGGTGTGTGCCACACGACAGCCCCTGTGCGCCTCAGCAGGAGGATGCTGAGAGCAGGTGGGAGCTGCTTTCAGGAGCTGCTGTCAGTGAGATCTCTGCCGTGGTGATGCAGGGCTCCCACTGGTCTGTGGGGCTCAGCAAATGCAGAGCCTGAGGCTGGGGACCCCACTATTGTAGGGACTCAGGGAGAGGCATTCCTGGGGGGTGTTATCCCCAATGCAGAGGGGAGCATTCCCAGACCTGCCTTTGGCTTGGTGCACAGGGACAACTGCTGCTCCACACAGCTCCCTCAAGTGCTTAGTCATTGCCATGTAAAAGATATTTTCTGGACATATAGTTCCCATTTCCAGGATATTTTCAAGTGTCTATGCACACTGAATTCCTGTTCCATATTCATATCTCCCTGACCTCCCAAGGGCACTGTCTCTTTGCAATCCCACCTCCCAAGGCTGTAAAACAGCCCTGGTGGAGGCTTTGGGTAGTTTTTCTTAGAAGTCAGATAATCAGACTAAGCATTTGATATTCACACATCTCCTGGACAGTAGAGCTGGGCAGCCAGCAGCTGTGACAGGCAGGCAGGGAACAAGAGTGGAAGCAAAGGAGGAGGGCCATGCTCAGGGAAGGGAGTGCAGTGGCAGCTCCAGACCACCGAGGGAGCCAGGTTTGGGTACCCAGCCGTGGGAACCAGACCAGGAGCAGGGGGGAGAGGGTTGATCACCTTCCTCAGGGTGCAGGGGTGCATGGGTCTTGGATCTCTAACAGCACATTGGCACGCCAGGAGCCCCACGCCTTCCTGGGCAGCTCTGACACAAGGGGAAAAACACCCATTTTCCTCTGATCTTCGGCATTTCTCAACCTGTTCAGATGACCAAACCCTTTTTGCAGCCACATTTACTTAAGCCCATGTGGCAGCAGCAGTTTTTATCATCCTTCCCTGTCCTGTGTGAGTTCCCAGGACTGGCAGACACGTGGCCCATCATGGCAGCAGCTTTAGGCTCAAAAGAAAGGAATTTGTTCTAGGGGTGGCAGCACATTTCTCAATATTCCCTGCTACTCTCCCGTTAACCCATAGCCAATCCCAGCACACCAGGAAATGTTACCCAGGGCCCGAGAAATAAAGGAAAAGCAGAAAGCATTCATCTTTAGGGGCTGAACATTAAAGAAAAGGGGAAAAAAATAACCCTGTGTTTGGAAGCCACAGCGGGAGAATGAAGATCAGAAGTAAAACATGTTTTTTTTGTTGAGGACACCAAGAGATTGGAGCAGCTCATTTAAGGGGCCAGTCGAGTTTTACCTATTGAAGTTGTTTTTCTTTAACCCAGACTGGGTTAATTTCCCGAAGAACTTCAAACAGCAGCAAAACCCACAACCCGGTGTCTGTGGGCCCATGCCACATGGCAGGTCAGGCTGGGATGATGCACCTACCACTTCTCCCTAAGGAATGAAATCCTGCAGGACTGAAGATCCCATCCTTGAGAGGTGACACTGGCACTTCCTGCCGAGAACTTGCTAGCAACAGGAGTGAGAGTATAATTGGCAGTGACAGCTCCCGACCCAGGCATCCGTGATCTCCCTGACTCCTGTAAAGGGAGTTAGTCAAATTCAGTGCCTTTGTGGGAAACTGTTATTGCTAATTACTGTGGAGTCATGGCATCCTGAGATGTTAAACACAGTGTGGAAGTCTTATATGATTAGAGACCATCAGACGACTATCTAAGGGGTTTCCATGCAGAATACTCCTGACAAGATGGTTCATGCCAAACAGGTGGCTTTCACTGATGTTTAATCTGTATATAATATTAAAAATACAGCAGGCTGGCAGACTGAGACACAGCAGGCAGCCCAAACCCTCCTCTTGCACCTCTCAAAAACCAAAATCAAAGGGGATACTTGGAACCTTGTAAGTGTTCCTGTAACTGCTGATCAGACTTTTGGCTAACTCAGCCCGTAGCCCACCAGCCTGGTGTCTGCTGGGAGCAGCATCACTGGGTTGGTGCAAGAGCCCCAGGGTGGCAGGAGGTGGCCAGAAGGAGCTGAAGGTCTGCAATGCGGCCGCTGTCCCCCATCCCTGCAGCCAGGATTTCCACGTGTCACCTGTCAGGAAGTTCCATCGGAGTCTGCTGACTCTTGGGGATTGAACAGACGGAGCCAGGAGGTGTAAAAGTCCACATACCCCGAAAGTCTTTGCAGCAGATCCCACAGCAGCCGGACTGCTGAGGTTTCCCTACCTCCTTTTGCACTGGAGGGGATGCCCACTTCATGATGGAGGATGAGGAATTAACACTCACCCCTGGATTGAGATCTTCGTTGCTTATGGGTGTGTGATTCACCTGTTGCTTAAACATTATGGAATCTCATGGCTTGAGTGGTAAGTGAATTCATGTGAATCCCTTGGGCAAAGGAAATCGAGCCCCTGTTTGTTGTACTTGGTTGTTGTATCTCCTAAAGAGCTCATTAAAAAAAAAAAATCCTGATTTACAGAGCACTTTGTCCTGTACGTTTGAGAGATCCAAATGACCTCGACGCTTGTGCTCCTGCCAGCTGCCAGCTGTGAGGAAGTGTGTCTATTGCCAGGGAGGACAGACACCAGGAAGGCCGGAGCAGCGGTGACCTTCTCGGAGCAGTGGCTGCAGTAGAGAGGGGCTGTCTGCACTGCAGAACCTGTTGGGACAGTCATGAAAGTTTCCACCTGCTCAGAGAGGTGTGGCAGCAACACTGAGCCTGCAAAAAGGAAAGGAGGGGGAGCACCAGGAGCCATTAAGTGATTTTTAGCATCTCTACATCTCTGGAAAGAGTTAAATCCCAGTCTGACTGAGGACCTTGAACTGGTTTGTGTTATGAACATATACAAGACCCTGGTAGCGAATGCCCAGAGCAGATCCTGGGCTGGAAACACTCTGTCATGGTTAAACAGGAATTCACCACTTGGAAATTGCTGAGTGTCTGCCTTATTAGATTATCTTGCTGCTCTTCCTTCCTCCTCTGTAGGGTTCTTTATTCAGAATTTGCTCAAATATTTTCCTTCAGAAGATTTAATATCTCAAAGTGCAAATATCCAAACCCTGTATCATTTTGTAATTTCATACTCTGTGGTTCTTTCATATGCATATCAATCATTTGCCATCCTTTTGAAGGATGCAGCTTGAGTAATGGAAGAGAAAGAAAACTCATTCAGTGTTGATTTTAATTGAACAAGCTCGGAAGCGGTGGGGATCTGTGCCAGACGCCAACTCGCTCTTTTTTGAAGAGTTATTACTAGAATTCTTTTGCTCCTGTGTCTCTTTTTTTTTTTTCCAATTAGCAATTTCTAAAAAATATTAGTTATCTTATTATTTTCCCGGTTCTGCTTGTTTGCAATGCTTATGCTTAATAATCACTAAATCCTCTTTCTCCTCCTGTTCCAATGGAATGTTGTATTCCTTGTCTAGGGAGCAACACTGCAGTCTGCGTTCCAGAGTAATTTTTGCAGTGAAAATTAACTAATTTTTGGTGCAAGCTTTTCATTGTGGTCATGGCAGTAGTTATAATGGAGCTCCTGTATGGTCTAAACTGCAACTGTAGAGACTGTAAATACTAAAAATTGAAAACTGCAAAGACTAAAAATAAAAGATTATTCTTTCTTCTGTGTACAAATGAGGTGTAGAGTAGCTCTTCATTCTCTTACCACCATGAATTGAACATGAGCCCTCAGCATGCTGCTTGGATATAAGAGGAGATGGGATATCCAGAAGAATAATAGTTTGATTTACTGGACACTCCTGCACACAAAATTTGGCTTAAGGAAAATACTTAAATCAGTAACTGGTAGAAGAACAAATTCCTGTCTATTATGGAAATGAGCTCTGCACATGGTTCTGACAGTGCTGAGGGAATTGGGGCAGGCTGCTGATGGCGATTTTGCTGTTTCCTATGGAGAAGTCATCTGAACAAAGAAGGAATAAATTGTATAAGAAAGAAATGTGAATAAGGAAGAGTTTTAAAAGACCAAGACCCAAAACTTCTACATGAAAAGTGCAAGTGTTAAGGGAGCATGCTATTAAAATTCCAGAAGCAAGGAGGAGGAGACAGGCATTGGAACACATCTTTGGCTTTAAACAGGCAGGAGAAGGAATGCTGAGCCCTGGTGAGCCACAGGATGAGGTGCCTGTGCTGTTTGTCTGGTGATGCATGTCAGCTCTTCAGTCTGCTGAAATCATGGAATCACAGCATCACTTACATTGGAAAAACCCTCTGAGAGCATTGAGTCCAACCATTCCCCCAGGATTTTCAAGGTCTTCAATGTGTGAGCAGAATTTGCTCAGGGATCAGAAGATTGCTCAGGGATGAGCAATCGGTGTTCTTGAAGTCAGCAGGGTTAATGTCACCTTCAGAAAGAAATTTAGAGCTGTCTTCCCCTAAACCAGCTCATCAGACCGCAGCAGTGCACTACAGCCCCGGGTTCTTCCCTGGGATACAGATCGGCCTTGCCTTCCATGCCCAGCTGTGCTGGTCCCCTCAAGAACACAAGGGTGTCTGGGAAGTTGGGGCTGCCCATGGTGTCAGCAGCCCTCTCCTCATGTAAGCTCTGGCTCAGCTCCATCCTACACATCGGCACTGCCTGAGCTGCAGTGAGCCCGCCTGCTGTCCTCCACTGCTTTGGCCTCTGCCTGTCTTAGGAACACCAGTCCCAGTGCCTGGAGGTGACAATGGTACTTGGCAGAAGGAAAAGGCCTTTTGCAGGTAAGAGGTTTTTTTCAGACAGGCTGTTTTTCTAAATTATGAGTGGGCTTAGAATCTATTTTTTATTCACAGCTCTGCAATAAATCTGATTCTTTCTGTTTCTTGTGTAGGGCCTCCAACTGTTGTATTTCCGGCCACCCCTATTTCCAAGTTAAACAAGCCATGCTCCGGGCAAGTTTGTGCCCCCAGCAGGCCACCACGGGGGTGAGGAAACCCAAGGTGTAGGGCACAAAGCTGGCTGATGAGAGAGCC
This sequence comes from Malurus cyaneus samueli, assembly GCA_009741485.1. Lineage (NCBI taxonomy): Eukaryota > Metazoa > Chordata > Aves > Passeriformes > Maluridae > Malurus > Malurus cyaneus. Next base: position 138,844 of record VKON01000113.1, on the reverse strand, counting down.
CTGAGCTGGTGTGCTGGCTCCAGGGCAGGTAGAACCTGCCCATGAGGTTTGGGCTGAAGGGGACAAGGCTCCTAGTCAGCACAGCAAACACTTCCCAGCTGTGCCTCAAGGTCTTTCCGAGACAAAACTGTGCTCATGCAATGCAGAATCGTGGCACGTATGCGATCGCCACAGGACACCGAGCGCTCATCCGTGTTCATCCTCCACCTTCTGACAATTAAAGCACTTTTTTAATTAGCCAGGTATCAACTATATCTTCATATAATAATGCAAGAGATTTAAAAAAAAAATCAGCACATTATTTTATTTCTTAAAGAACCAATCTGTTAAAAGATTAAGCAAACAGACATTACAATTACCATAATCATCACTTTAAATCTAGGCTGTTTCTAATTTAAAAATGCAAAAAAGGGTGCATTCTAGCTATTAAGTATCTGTTTCCTTGGTTTGGTTCCACCAAATGACCCGAATCAGTTTGAGGACAAGCCTGTTGCCAGCCTGCAACCCCCTGCCCCCTCTGGTTTTGGGTGTGAGGTCTGATTCACCGGCAGTGCCAGCAGCAGGGTCAGACAGCAGTGTCAGGCTGGCACATGAAGGCCAGGGAACCAACACATGCTGGGGCTTCACCACCCGCCGATGTACCCTGGGGAGAAATGTCACAGCAGTTCACCTTCAATGAAAGCAGCAGCAGTGCTGAGGGACCTGTTTGCCCAGGCCAGGTTTAGCACTGCTCGCCCTGAGCCTCCCCAGCCAGTGAGGGTAAGGTCTGGGGGCACCAAGACAGATGGGGAGGGCTCTCACCTCTGGCCTGGGGACAAGGAGACACAGCGCTTCGGAAGGAGCAGGATCAGTCCCTGCCATTTTTGTACAATGCAACAGCTCCCCCATCTTACAGACTAAGGAACTTAAAATGGAAAAACATCCCCAGGAAACGATCAGTGGGTTAACTCCACATACTTCCCCCGTTCTTCTGACAGGAGAGGCTGGCGTGCACTGGTACCTGATATGTTCTTGTCTCCAAGGGGCTTCAGGGAAAGGAAACCCACTTCATGCAACGTGGCATATGACACTTCCGTGATTGGGACAGTGAATTTTCTCTTTGTAAGGATGAATAAGCATTGCCGGCTCCAGACGCTTTTTGATGAAGTACCACAGTCTCTCTGAAGGAGTACCGTGTACTGCTTCTTGATGTATTTTTCGCCGGGCTGAGAGAACCTGCAGTGCCCGGGCGCCGCTTCCCTGCACTGCTGCCGGTCTCCTTTAGGGTGTACACGCAGCACGCGGTATGTACCAGCGCTCGGTGCCTGCTGAGGAACGGCGCCTGTGCCGATGGAAAACTGCTCAGTGCCGAGTCACGTTATGCCTCAACAGTCCCCGCTCCGGCCCGTGGCACAGCTGCCACCCCCGCAGACACGGGGCATCCCGCCGCTCCTGCTGCTCCACAAGTCCGACAGCAGCTCCCAAGGATGCCTCTGGCGCCCATCACAGCTCAAAGGATGGCTCCGGTCTGTGGGATGGGGCAGGGAGGAGGTCGGAAGGGATGAGGGACAGGCACCTGTGGCACCGTGTGCGTGGGTGTTGTGGGCAGCAGACTGGGTGAGCATGGCACCCGGCCACCGGCCCAGTGGCACTGTGTCCAGCCCCAGGTCCCTCTGTCTGGAGGTGACTAAGGGTTAGAAAGTGCATAAAAGCAGCTCTATTTGTTATTTGAACAACACACTTTTCTCAACGTTTCCTTATTTCAGCCAGAAAAAAAAAATAAATTATGAAATAATTTTAAAAATATACCTATGAGAGGAAAAGGATTTCAGGTTAAGGTATTACCAGCTCTACTAGGAAAAAAAATTAGCACTGCTGGGGAGAGCAAGACAAGCAAGGGCTTATTCAGAAACGTAATGGGGGAGGTGGCTGAGCCCCAGCAGGAGTGAGGGTCCCCAAGACAGGGTGAGTCTTGGCCAGAGCTAGGTGCGAGCTCACCTGAGTAATCCTGAGGACCCCCAGTGCCAGGGCCATGCAGGGCAGTGCTGTTCATGAAGTATGCTGCCAGGCACTGGGAACAACGATGCCAGAACACAGACCAGCCCCTGCCCAGGTCACTGAGGTTTGTCCCAAAACCGCCTATTCCAGGGCATTGAAGGGCACGTTTAGGTGGAAACACCGCCCATAGTATCACTGTGGACAGCCGGGAGCACGCCAGGAGAATGCCAGGAGAGACCACAGCAGAGGATTGAACAAGAGGGAGGGTTTCAGGGTATGACCTGCAGCAGCACAGCAGCCACACACTGTCCCTTAGGTCTGGGTCCAGGATCAGGCAAGCAGGCTTTCCATCCCAGCCATTCAGGAGTGAACCTCACCAGCACACCCATAGCTCCTGCACTCATAGATACCCCAGGGGCAGGCAATTTTCCCACTGGGTACATTAACTAGGCGGCGTTGTTGTCTTGGTCTCATGTCCAAGAGGGATTTCAGGCTGGCAGAGAAGCTGCAGCATCCCTTGCTCAAACACCTGAGGCCAGAGAGCTCAGGACATTGCTGTAGCTGCAAGGACGGGGAGTTCCTGGGCTGTGTTGTACTGGCACCAGTTCAGAGTGGTCCTGAACCAGCCCTCACAGTGTGTTTGTGCTGGATGGTACAAACCAGGGCACCCTCCAGTATGCAACAGGCTCTGGTACAAGCACAAGCTTCCACTGAGTTTTCACTGACCTTCTCCAAGTTCCTACGACCAGGGAAGCCACACCCTGACACTTGCCTCCCCTCCCAATGCTAGCCACACTGATGGCATCCCTAGTGTGCTAGCTACCCTGTTTCTGGGGCAGCAGAGAACTGGCAAAGCAGCAAGCACTTGAACCTGAAGCCCAAGACCTTGGTGAATTCCAGCCAAGACCATGTATGTTTTACCAGGGAGCATCTTATTGTCTCTCTTCTCTTGCCAGAGGGGAGCACAATGTGAACATCGAATCAGGGCTGAGCATGACATTGTCTCCAGCTCCAAAGGAGACCAGCGCTAGGTCTGAATGTGAGACAGAGACCAACACCAGCAAAACCTGCTGTCATGAGTTTTCCTTTGAGGGGGAGGAGATTTCCTCCTGCCAGCCTCTCCTCCCCTGTAATGGCTCAAACCAGCTCCGTGAAACAGCAGCTGGTGCTTGCAGATAAACACATACTCAGGCCCAGTCTGGCTGCCCAGCCCTGGGCAGCTTCGGAGGCTGTCAGAAGGGCAGAGGATGATATGGTTCTGGCAGCTGTGTTCCTTGTGAGATCAGGGTCACAGGCTGCTATGGAGATCACAGAAACAAACACTTTCCATTTCAAAGTTCTCAGGTCACACGGACAGCCCTGTGCTCGGGAGCACTGATGTGGTTCCTCTTCTCACCCTCACCGATGCCAGATGCTGCATCCCAAGGAACAATGTCATGGTATCAGCAGAGGGGCATGAGGACTGCCACTGCAACTTCCCGTTTCTGGGATGGGGCTCCTGCCATGCGCATCCCCAGCGAGAAGATATCAGTGTATCCCAACAGCATTACCCCCGTCGCCTCCAAGCATGCGGAGCAGTTGATGGGCTTTCTCTTGCACCCTCAGCAGCGGTGGCCACGCAGTCTGGTCTGGCTGCGGAGTCCCGGCGCAGCCTCGGAAAAGCGGGCAGCTGCCTCCCATCCCAGCGTGAGGGTGTCGGGGGAGACACAGAACCATTGCCCAGTGGTGGTAGGGCACGTGCCTGTACATCCCTCCAGGTGCGGGGTCACTGGCCGTTGACGAGGTTCATTAATTAGTTCCTCTTACAGGCTCTCCCACTAGTACTCCTCTGCTTCGGGTCGTGAACACCTCCAGCGTTTTCTCACAAAAGAGCATTAGAGAAGGGTGTCAGTGTTCCATACCACGAAATGCACTCTCCTCCCTCTTAGAGATCCAGAAGACAGGTAACGATGCCGAAATCCCCAAAAAGCTCTCCAATTTACTGCCCCCAAAGATGACCCAGGCTTTCCTTCACCTTGCCAGGATCATCCCTCCTCCAAGTCCGGTGCCGCAGTCTCTGTCCTCGCAGCGGGCAGGGCGCGGGAAGGAGGAGGACGGCTGCGTGCCCCAAGGGTGGACAGGAGCCCTCGAAATGCCGGGCAGCGCAGAGCAGAGGTGCCGCCGCGCTCCCACCCGGCGTGGCCGCTCCGCGCCGCGGGACGATTCCGCCGGTGCATCTACCGGATCGATCATCAGGTCAAACCCCCGCGCACCCCCCGCCGCCTCGCCGACCCCACCCGCCGCCCGCTCCGGACCAGGGGCCCCAGGTGGCGGCTGGGAGAGGGCTGTGGGGTGCCCCGAGGGCTGCAGCCGCTGTCGATCCCCGTCGCTGCAGCCTGGTCCCGGCGTGGCAGGCGGAGGCGTGTCCGTATCCATATCCGTATCCACATCCGTGCTGGTGCCCGTGCCCGGTCCGGCGCGGCGGCGCGCAGCCCTGAGCCCGGCGCGGCGGGCGGGCCCGGCCGCACGTGCGCGGCGGCGTCGGGCGCTGCGGCTCAGCCGTGCGTGCGGCGGCGGGAGGGCCCGGCTGCTCCAGCCCCCCCCGCGCGGCGCGGGGAGGCGCGGGCTGCTCCATGCGGCAGCGAGCGGCGCGGCTGCCCGCGGCCGGGCCGGGCGAGGCCGCGCGCGGGAGATGGCGCAGCTGCCGCGCCGCGAGGGCGAGCCGCGGCGCCGCGCTCCCCGCTTGCCCCCCGCAGCGCCCGCCGCCACGGCTGCCCCCTGAGCGCGCCCGCGCGGAGCGCATGGCCCCCGCGCCGCCCCGCGCTAGAGGCACCGGCACCGGGAGGCGCCCCCCGCGGCGGGCTGCCCGCGCCTCGCCACGTCCGTCCGTCCGTCCATCCCTCCGTCCGTCCGTCCAGTGCAGCGCCCGCGCGCAGGATTCCGCAGCGGGCGCGGAGCGGCAGCGCTTGGCGAGGATTAACCTGGCTCAGGTACACGACAAGGTCAGCGCCGGCGGGCGCGGAGCGGGCGGCTGCCGGTGCGGGGGCATGCGGCGGCTGATGCAGGCGGCGTCCCGCCTCCGCCCCCGCCCCGCGTGTGCATGTGCCGCCGCCCGCCGAGCGCCGCGTGGGCCGTCCCCGCCGCCCTGCCCGCCCCGCCGCGGCCGCTCCCTGACCCGCGTAGATGCGGTGAGCGCCGGCTCGGGCGGAGCGGCGGCAGCCCCTGCCGCCAGCGCCCGCAGCCCGCCGGGCCCGGCCGCGCCGCACCCCAGGGGACGCGCTCCGGCCGCGCCCGTTCCCGGAGGCACCAGGTAACGCGAGGGAGTCGCCCGGCACATCTGCATGCACCGTGTACTGGCCCGAGGGACGGGGGAGGGGAGAAGCCCCGCGGGGTCCCGAACTGCCCGGTCAGGACAAGCCCGAGGCGCGGTGGGTGCGCCGGGATCGGGCGGGACGACGCCCTCCTGGGAGAGCGGAGGCGGCGGAGCGGGGCGCGGACGCTGGGCGGTGCCCGCGACGGGCCGGGCCGGGCCGGCCGCCGCCGCCGCCGCTGCCCGCGACGGCGCCGGCCGCCCGCGCTGGGCTGGGCTGGGCTGGGATGCTGCGGGCCGGGTATGCTGGCAGCTGCATCCGGGGGCGCCCGTGCCGCGGCCGCCCCCTCCGCGTCGCGAGCTGCTGCCGCGCCGCCCGGTACCCGGCACCGCTGGCTGCGGCGCTGCCCGAGCTGGCGGATGCGCCGCCGTAAGCGGAGCCATCCCGGGGCGCTCTAGCGGGTGGGGTGACTCACGGGGTGCGTGGCTCTGCCACAGGGCGTAGGAACCCCGCGGCTCCCCACGCCCAAGTCCTCCCGGCCCGTCCCCCCGTCCCTGGCCGCCACACGCACACCACTGTCCCCGCTCCTCTCTCTTGGGGGCCGCCGTGGTCCCCCGCGTCCCGGGATGCGGCTGCTTCCCCCTCTCCTCCGTCCCCTCCGCTCTCTCCGTGGCCACCACCGCTGTGTGCGAGAGAACGAGTGGAGGACAGGATGGACCTTTCCCCGCCGGAGGGTTCCCGTTGGGGAGATGGCAAAGCAGCGGCGGAGGAGCCGGCGGAGCCTCGCAGCCATGTTGGTGTCGGAGCATCAGCTCTCACGGCTCCAGAAGCGGGTGTTGGAGCACACAGCCCTCCCGGCTCCGGGAGCCCAGCAGCAGCCGGCAGCGGGTGTGGGAACGGGCACGTCTGGTCCATGAGGAACTGGGGAAGCCTCTTCTCGGGCTGGTTCTTCCCAGCATAGACGGGGAAACACTGGCTGTGCCGTTGCTCTGCATCCTGGGACAGCAGTTCTCTTCTGCCACTTTCGCCTCCTCCCTCCCTGTTTGTTGTATCTCCGGGACACTCATTACGTTGTGTGTTTGGAGCAGAGGGATGTGTTGGTCGCAGCTGTGGTCACGAACACAGCCTCACCAGTCCTGGAGACCCCACTGGGTGGGGCAGTAGGTGCCCCCAGCCGAGCCCAACCCTATGCAGCCTGTGGCTGACTGCTGCAGGACTGGACAGGCTGGGAGTCCCTGCCTTGGCCATCCTGCTGTCGTGCTGGTGATCCTCCCCACCCACACTTCCATTTCGCATGTTCCTGTGTGACACGTGGTGTCAGCTTGCTCCTTCTGAGCATCCTCGGGCGAGTGCTGCACGTCCAGGGCTGCTCAGGCCAGCACAGCCAGACGGTACACTGGCGAGTCGAAATGGATCCATCCTGAAATTGAAGTCTAATTGGTTCCAGCTGTGCACCTGCTGATGGAGGGACCTGATCCTGGCCATGGCTGTGTCTAGGAGGATGGGGCGATGCTGCCTAGATGGAATGTATGTGCTCTCTGTCCCAGTGTGGTGGGACTGCATCCCAGCTGCCTGGACAGGGGTGCTCGGGGCCAGGTGTCGTGCTGCAAGGACTCTGGTTGGGCACTCTGGTCCTGGGTACAGGCCACACCTCAGAGTCACCCCGTGGGCTCTGTGGTATTGCTACAGTCAGTCCTGGCAAGTAGAGATGTGCCAGACCTGGCAATTCTATGGCTGGTCTGGGAGTCAGGTTCGATTTTGCACAAGCAGCTGTACCAGAGCCTGAGTGTTCTCTGTGCCTAACACCTTCCCAATCCACATTGCTAAATATATACTGCACTCAAGGGATTATGCATTTGTTTAAATGCATAATAAATGTATTTAAATGCATAAGACTGCATCAGAATGCACACCAGAGCTCGCCAGTTTGGCCTCCAGTTACAAGCCTCTTTAAGATACGTCTTCTGGCATATTACCTCATCTTTCTGCTTCCAGAAAGAGCAGTTTCTGGTTTTATCATGTCAAGGCAGTCAGTCAGACAAACCATGGACATCTCAGGTGCCCAGTGGGACGTTAAGCTGGACTATGTAACCTGTTCACCAAACACTTCCATCTGCAGGAGGGGACTTGAAATTGTCCCATTCTACCGAACACATGCAGATGTGGGAGTGAGCTCCAGATTGTCCTGTTTCACCACTGTGGAAGTGGGGTCCAGATTTTCCTATCCCAGTGAGAGCAAGTGGGCTGAGTGCTCATGTCATCCTCGTGACCAAGAGAAGCACTGCTCAGACTGGTGTCCCAGGGGCTTGGTTTGAATTTTTCATTGACGGTTGAAGGTGTAAGTGGGGCCAGGGGGAGGAGGATGAGGATGAGAGGTGGCTGCCCAACCCAGGGTCTGGGCTGGCTGGGAACATGGGATAGAATGGGACAACCTGAGAAGAGATGTGGCTGAGCAGCATGGCAAGAAAAAAACAGATCTTCACCAATTTTTTGAGAAAGATTAAAGAGTATGTGAAGGCGGGTGCATCAGGAAGGATGGCTTTGGCACACAGGGTGCATGTCTTGGGAAGGTGGAGCATCCCAAGGTGCCTGGAGGGCTTGTACCTCTGCTGAGGCGCATGGAGATAGTTCAGAGGCTGGAAAGCTAATGGCTTTCTGCTGCTGATCAATACTGCCTGTGCTTTCAGATGTGGTAACGGGCTCGGTTTTATAGAGCAATCTTTGCATATTCCCTGCACAAGCAGCTGGGCCGGAGCGCCGCTCTAATGGCCTTGCTATTAGCAGACTCAGAACCTGAGCCAGATTGAAAGGGCTGTGTAAGTGCTGCTCAAGCGTTTTGGGCCAGGCATATTCCATGCATTAGGGAAGATTTGTACTCCTTGGACCAGACATCACTGAGTATTGTCTATTTATACACATCTAAATATATCCTCTGCAGTCTTCAGGCTTTTCTAGTTAGTAGTAAAATTACTTTTCAATACTGTGCTATTAAAACATGCTTGCTGACACTATCCAGTGAAGTTTGTGCTAGGAGAGGGGTATGTACGTGTGTTTGTTTTAAAGAAAAACTGTTCTTGAGGTAGTTACCTGCAATGCTTTGGAAATAAGCTTGTTATCCGTGTGGCTGGGTAGCAGAGGGAAATGTCGTTTAAGAGAAGCAGCACTGGAGACATGCTGAAGCCTGGAAAACCAAATCCAAACCTTGTTCAAAGTATAAGGTTTTGTTGCTGAAGAGTGAACCATTCTTTCTAGAAATGCATATCAAATACTCATGCACTTTGCAGCAAAATAGAAACATTTGCTTCAAATTAGTCAGATATACCTTCTGGTACTCTGCAGTTTGAGATATCATTTTGAAAACAAAAAGACAAATCTTGAAGCAGTAACTTTGGTTTTGGAATTCTTCAGTGCAGTGCCCGGATCCAGGCTGCCAAGGGTGTTCCCACACAGCCCTGCTGCAGGGGTGGCTCTGTGTCCCTGTGTACATTTCTCTGGAGCTGGTGTGGGTTTAATGGGGCTCCCGAGGAGGAGTGGAGGCCTCAGTTACATCCCCAAGTAACCCACGGGCTTGCTCGCTGTGTGGTGATCGCAGTGATGGCTGGCTGAGTGCCTGCAGCCCGACATGGAATAGTGATGGCCGTCATTTTGTTTTCTGTGGCAGCTCGTGCTGGCAGTTTTTGAAGAACTAAGAAGCTGCAGAGAAAGGGGAAGGAATTGGTATTCAGAGGACAGTAGGTGTATAAGAAGAGGAGAAGATAGGGCTCTTGGAGGAGGCCCTGGCCGGGAGCCTCTCGAGCCAAAGACAAGTGCTGATCCCATGGGCCACCCCAGGTCCTTTGGCTGGGGCTCTGGGCTCCATGAGCCAGAGGTCCATTGTGTGATGAAGTGGTGTGGTGCCAGGAGCCATGTCCTTCCAAGGGCCATGGCACAGGTTTACCTGGCAGCTGCTTTAACTGCCTCATTGACCCGTTATTTAGGTGGTGTGAGGGTGACCGTGGTGTCCGAGGGGCTCCCTGCTTATATGCCTCATCCTGCCAGGCACACCGGCCATTAAGGCACAGGCTGGACACCCCGTGCCTGCTGCCTGAGCCGGGCAGCATCTTTGTGTTCCCATGGAATAAATGGCTCTACAAATCATATTTGTTTCGAGCAGACTGGATAATGTAGAGGGTGGTTTGTCAAATGGCTAACTGAGGCGGTAATGGGAGCCTTGGTGGGTGCCTCTAGCGGTGTAGCATGTGGCCAGTGGGACCTCAGAGTCTTTGAGCCAGTTCCCAATGCTGCCAAGCTCGTGTCCAATGCTGTCCTTTTGAGTTTGCTCTTGTAGATGAGGCTTCTCCCTAGGACCTGTCTCATGACAAAACATGTCCATGAAAACACATGATTAGGTAGCTTTGCTTTGAAGTGGAATAGCTTTATTCCCTTGAAATTTTCATTTAGGCTTCTCTGTCAAGATCATGTTGGAATTCTTTTGGACTGGAGACATAAAACTTTTGTTTTCGTTGCCTCAGCATTGTTTCATTCTCAGATAGCTAATATTACCAGCGTATTTATTTCCAGTTATTTATACTTCCTGGTCTCTGTACTTGGCCATGGGGGATGGAGAAGCAGGAGCCCACTACAGTGAGCTGTGACAGCTCTGTGACTCCTGCAGCAGGACTCACAAGCTATGGGACAGCAGATGTGCAAGGAAAACACATACAAAGAGGAAAAGGTGTGGTGGAGAAAGTCACGCTGAGAGGAACCCCTGAGATATGTTATTAGTCCCCTGGTGCTGCTGGTCCTGACATTGGGATGGGATGGGATTGCTTTCACACCACTGAAGAGTCATGTAGAGACATTCTGCTGAACATGGGTGAAGTGCTAGTTAAAATTCTGTGTTTAAGTTGGACAGAGTTTGCCTTGGATGTGAAGTCTCTGCCCTGGCACAGGAAGGCAGGTGCCGTCGGCAGTGCTGCTGGGGCTCTGAGAGCTGCGTTGTTCTTGTTTTCTCCAACGCACTTTTGAAACCCTTGATGTAAAGCTCCCTGATAGGGCTCGTGGGAGCGGGTCTGAGTAAGGCGAGCGGGATTTGTCGCCTTGTCAGCTGTGAGTCAGTGGTGCTGCCGGGTACGTGGTGTTTCACAGGGAGCCTTCTGCTGCCGGCTGTGATTCCATACGGAGCCGGTGTTGCTGCGCTGTGCGTGCTGTGGGCAGGTCTGGTGTTGCCGTGGGCAGGTTTGGTGTCGCTATGCCGTGGGCAGGTTTGCTGTGCTCATGGCTCCTCCTGACACGTCAGCCTTGTGTCTCATCTCTGCCAGCGTCCAGCTGCTGTGATGCTGCTCTTGGGGACCAGACTGCAAACTGCAGTTCCCAAGCGGTGACTGCTGTTCCTCTGCTTCTGAGCCTGAGCTTCAGCCATAGCTGCCTTTGGGAACTGTCTGCTGTGTGGCAGGTGTGCAGGGAGGGCTCTGCACATCAATAGTACCCCGGTCAGGACAGCAGTGTGGCCCTGAATGTCATCACTGAACCTGGGCAGGCTAATATCTACAACTGGGCATCTTTACATCTACCAGGAAAACAGCACCAGCCCCAGTCCAGGCTCCGGTTCTGTCTGCCAGTGCCCCACGGTGGGGCGTCCCTGCAGGCACTGGTTCCTTGGATGGCCTGGGGTGGATTGGAGATGTGCTGCGGGTGCATTCCAGATGATGATCTGTCCTCATAATGACATTTGTAGGTCTGGTAGTATTCAGGCCCCATGGGCTGTGCTGAGGACCAGGGCTGGGGTGCATATGGAGGGAACCAGCTGCTCTGGTGCATGTGACCTTAGAGGCTCAGTCAGCAGAGTACCTGTATGGACACTCCTTTGTGGGCTGCTCATCATTTGCTGCCCTAGCATGCTGGGCTGCTGCAAACAAATGTGTCTGTGTCCCCAAGCAGGTAGCAATGATTGCATTTAGTGACTGGAGGGTTCAACCTCCTTTTCAGTACTTCATGTTCCTTGCACAGAGACCTCTGCTCATTGCAGCTGGACCCCACAGAAGTCCCACATACACCTCCCCTTTCTGCATTCCCACATTGGTGAGCAGCGAGAATCCCTCCATTGGGATCTGGTGTGTGTTGGAAGTACCCCTGGAACACGGTTAGTGCTCCATGGCAGCTCTTTACTTTTCCAAGGTGAGGAAGTTTGTTTGTGCTCTGGACAGAAGGAAGAGATATCAGCAGAAGTACAAGCTGGCTATACCCCTGTTGATGGGTGAGTCCTGTGAGCAGCTCAGTGTAAGGGCTGTTCAGCCCAGCCATGTCTCTCACAGCTGTTTTTGTAATTAAATTTCAGAGCAATGCTTGTGTCCTTGTCTGATGGTATAAATCAGTCTTTTTATAAGTTTCTTCAGAAAACGTGAGCACCGCAGTGCCGTGGAGTGCAGCCCTCTTGCTGGAGCCATTTGTCTGTGGTGTGGAGGCTGAGTGTGGCTCCTCTGTGCCTGTGATAAGGTGCCTGGGCATTGCAGTCCTGCTTGCAGACTGGCACTTACCATACTTATGTCAGCTTAACGCAGTGTGTCACTAATCCTCCTGCAGTGCATGGGGCTGTCCATGCGCCCCGGGGCTCTCCAGGCCCTGGCTGTGTGACTGCCCCCATTACCGCAGGTGTGTAGGGTCATGTGTGACACCTGTCATGACATAGTGCTGCCTATGTAGGACTTGCATGTGCCTGCGTATCCGTGTCCCTGCTGTGTCATGATGCTGTCCGGGGTCGGGGCACAGGGTGTTCTCAGGAGCCCCTTGGTGTGGACAAGTGCCTGGAAATAGCAGAGAAGTGGTGCATTGAGTTGTGCGTGCTGCAAGGCACTGGCTTTTGAACATTTCCTAGAAAGCCATCGCAAATAGTGCCCAGTAGTTCTCTGCATGACTGGGAGATTCCCAAATAAAACGCATCTTGGCAGAGGCTGCAACCTCAGGAGAGGTTTGGGCTACTTTCCATGACACATGGTGGTCTTCAGGGAGCATTGGCCTTGAGCATTAAGCTTGGAGGATCTGTGATGTGATCCCTGGCCTGAAGGGTATTGACACCTGAGCAGGCAGTGGATGTCCTTTCCCCGCCCTGAACAGGGACCTGCAGTGACCCTGCCACGATGGCAATTAGCCACAGGGTCTGCCTGTGGGTGGGCACCAGGCAGGCTCTGCTGAATGCTGGGGCTATGCTGGCTCTGCCATCATAGTCCTTGGGGTGCAGAGAGGGCCCTGGGGATGCTGCTGCCCAGGTAGTGTCAGAGGAGTCACGGCCGGGAGTCTGGAGAGTGGAGGTGACAGCTGCACACCGCCAGCTTTCTGCCATCCCCAGCCACTCCAGCCACACTGTGGGGTGTTGGCTGCCTGGGGCTGAGGTTGCTTGAAGGCTCCACCCCACCTTGCTGCAGATGCAGGGTCTTGGGACATCCCCCCTGACCTGCACTAAAGCGCTGGGCACCAGCGAACCTCCCGGGGATGGAGATGTTCTACTTGCCCTACCATGTGCCATACTGTGGTGCTGGGCTCTTCCTGCCTGCCCAGCTGTATGCCACAGTGCTGGACTCTCCCTGGTGCCCCATGCTCTGTTTGCTAGGTGTAGGTAAGAGGCTGAGCACATGCAGCCTGACCTGGAGTGTTCTGATGCGGTGGAAGTGGGAGGTTGCCTCCCCAAGGGCTGGCATTCCTGTTGTGTTCATTGTTGCCCACTCCTGCCCTAAACTGGACGCACCTAACCTGTTATTTAAGAAGTATTCTGCAAATGCACAACTTCTGTGTATTGAAGCAATCCCCTGTCCTTCCCTGTTCTAGAAGGAGAACGTAATAAACAGCATGGATAAAGACACAGTAGGTGAAGATGGATGATTGCAGCTGATGCTAGTGCTGGATGAGGATTGTGTTAATTTCTAAGGGAACAGATTAGGACAGTGGTTTTTAAATGAGCATTCCTGCGTGGCATTGTGCGGTGTATCCGAGTGGGTAACAGCTGAACTGCTCAGGTGAGTGCCCTGTGATTGCAGCTCCACTCGGCACCGCGGCCCCTGGTGCTGGCACTGCCTGTGCCGCTGGCTCCTGCCGTGTTGCCAACAGGCACAAAGGGCTGAGTGGAATAAGCTTGGTTTCTTCTAAGAAGCATTAAAGAAGCCAATGTACAGACCCTGTGACTGCACTTAAATTCCATCTGGGAAGTTATGATAGCAATAAATAGAGAACAATAATGAGGAGTGAGATTGTGACTAGCAGGATGCAAGACTTGGAATGCTGGGGAGAGGCTGGACTTGCTTCTTGCCATCTGGAATTTGGTTGTTGGTGAATTCAAATATCCAGATGGTTCCCCAATGGTCAGTAGTGCTTCCCTGGTTGGTAGTGGGAATATGAAGAGAGGTGAAAGAAGAGGAGTGAAGGACAATAGTGTTACAGTTACCACTCACAGATCAGAGGAATCACTCCTACCGCAAGGGCACAGCATGGTGTTTCTATGACGCCAGGCACAGAAAATCTAACCCAAACATCCGGGGAGCAGCACACGTCTTTGGCTCTCTAGGTGTCCCTATGCAGCACAGATGGCAGGGAGGGCACAGAGCATTCGGGGTCCCAGCTGTACTCCTGTGCCTCATGCTCCGCTCCCTCCTTGCAGTTGGTGTGGCCAGCAGTACTCTGTGCCCTGTGCCCTCCAGTGTGGCCAGCATGTGTCCATGCCCTGTTCCATCCTTGCCCTCAGTGTGGCCAGCAGTGCAAGCAGGAGAATCTGTGTTGATGGTTCAGATGCTGATGTTGATTTTGTACAGCAGAGGCTTGATCCTGAGCTGATCCTGAGCTGTGTGTGCATGAGGCAGCAAGGAGCAGGATACCCGCCTCTCACAGAGCGTGTTTTCCCTCTGCCAAGGCCTGTGTAGTGTGCTGAGTTTCATGGGTATTGTTGTGGTTTACATCTACAGTAGCAAGTTATGTGAGGCAGCAGAAGAGGAGATTTCTAGGGTGAGATGATGGATGAGGAGGACTCATCCCCTCCACGTGTGGAGGAGTCAGGTGGGACTGCACTGATGAATCAAGTGTGGACAAGGGGCTGGAGGCACTGCGGGGCTGGAGGCACTGCAGGGCTGCAGTGCTCCTCTGCCCACGACATTGTGCTGGAAGGGGCCCTGGGTGCCCTCTGGGGCAGCGTGGGGGTGCCCTTTACCCTGCACGCCGGAGTGGGCAGCAGCCTGGGAGGGAGGGGGCTGCAGGGCTGGGGGTACTGGAAGGATGGGTTCTGACTGCCAGCTCCTGCTGGTGGTGGCACCCACAGCCCTCAGGATCAGTGCTGGGGGTGCTGGGGGTGCTGCTGGTGTGGAGCAGAGCAGAGTGTTGGCTCAGCTCCCTTTCCAGCTCAGCCCAGAGCTCACTGCTGGCATATGACACTCCTTATCTCTCCAGCTCAGAAATGCAGTGCTCAGGGCATCCTGATGGATTTGTGACACTTTCCATGGGACTCTGTGCTCATAAACCAATTAAAGGATTACATTGTTGTAATGTGGAGAGTATTCTTTGTTTATTAAGTAATGCAGGTATAATTCAATTAGTGAGAGGCTGACCTGCTGATGTCAAATGTCCATGCCAGTCAGGTTGGTCTTGAGCTCTGCCCCCCAAATCGGAGCAGCAGCAGCTGAGGGGAGCAGCTGCCCCTCTCCTTGGCCAACATGGAACCATGAGAGTTTTTTATGGCTTTTACTGCCATGTTCCTTTATGAGTCACAGAATCCCTGAATCATTTGGTTTGGAAAGGACCTTACACCTCGTTTCATCCCCTGCCATGGGCAGGGAGAGCTTCCACTAGACCAGGTTGCTCCAATTCCTGTCCAGCCTGGCCTTGGACACTTCCAGGGATGGGGCAGCCAGGGGCCCAGGTTTCTCTGGGCAACCTGAGCCAGGGCCTCACCACTCTCATAGGGAAGAGTTTCTTCCATAGAAATGAGATGGTTTATTGTTCTGAGATGGTTTCAAGCTGCGCTGAGTGTTTACTGTTTATTGTGGCTCAGAAAGTCCCATGTCACCAAACGGTGCCCAAAGCATGATCTACATGTGGGCACGGCGTGTGCCCCCGTGCCTCTGTGTGGATGACTGGGGGTGGCTGCACTTCCCTCCCCGTCCCCAGCTCGGGCTCTGCCATGAGCTGCTGCTGCTCCCTGCTCCTGTGGCACCGTGTTCTGGCCGTGGGCACCGCTGCTGGAGTGCCCTGGTGTGGAGCGGGGTGAAGCATCTGCTCCCTTTGGTGAGGTCGTCAGTGCTGAGAGTCCTGTCCACAGGGAAATCCCTCTGCTCTGAGCCATGGGACAGCCCAGGGGAGGCAGAGGGCTGCAGGTGTTTTTCCCTCTGCAAATGGAAGCTCGGGGGCTTGTGGGTGACTTATGGTGCCTTGTCATCAGAGCAAAGCACCTGTCTGCCACCAGAGAGGGGGAGACACAGAAAGGTAAAATACACTGTACATCAGTAAGGCTGTGCAGGAGTGACTCTGCAGTAGAACAGCACTGTTTCAGCAGATTTGGAGATTAATTTAAAGTTCAAATCTCAGTAAGAGGTGATTTGTTCCTATGTGAGAGGCAATGCAACTTGGGCAGCACAACATCACTGTGTTGAGACCAAGTGGATGCAAAAGGTGTTTCTAGACTGCCAGAACTTCCCAGAAATATCAAGTAGGTTTCCGTGTACTGAATAATGAATGCTGGTCAGAAGCCTGCTCTGGTTTTGCATGCAATCTCATGACAAAATTGTGCTTAGTTTGCAGCACAGATCAAGCAAAACTTTATGTGTTGGATGTAAATAAAATGTGGGAAAGGGAGATCTGCACTTGTGTGGGCTAATAGAGACACAAAAGCAGCTCGTGTAGCCTGGCAGTGCTCGAGCAACACAAGCACCTGACAGCAGAATTATCTCTGAGGACCACAGACTGGCTTGTAAACCCTGGAATAAATTGCTCTTATTTTGTAGCACTTACTTGCTCAGCTGCACTTTGCAGGATTTTGCTTGTCTGGCAATTCTTGTTCATCAGAAGGAAACCCTGAACTGCAGGGGGCTGGCAGCTGGTGAGCTCTGACCTGGGCAGAGGGTACAGTCCTGGCAGTGAACTCTTCCCCTGACGAAAAAGTAACAGGCAGAGGGCCCAGAAGGGTGATCTTGACAGCAGAGAGGCTGAGGATGCTGCAGAGGGGAAGCTGTCCTGGCCCCCTCTGCCTCTCCCACAGCAGGGCAATGGAAGCCCCAGCCCTCAGCAGACCATTCCTGCCCTCATGGGCAGTGGCACAGGCAGCACAGGCTGCCTAAAGCATGGTGCCTGCTGCAGCAGCCCTGCCTGTGACACTGTGAAACCTCTCAGGTGGTGCTTCTGTCCAGCAAGCTTGAGCAGCTATTTCAAATTCTTCCCAGATGACAGGATTTGAATTGGTTTTCTTGGCGGACAAAAGTGAAAACTCAGGATCTCAGTGCTCGGTCACAGCCTGCCATCTCTCCTGTCATGCTCATGCTGACAGTGATCTGCTCCCCTGATGTGTTTCCTGTTCCTGTCCTGGTGTGATGTAGTGCCTGGCTTTGTTCACCTGTGCCCCGCTGCTGCTCCCAGGTCATGGCATTCCAGCCCTTACAGGGGTTTGTGCATGGACACAGCTGAGTCAAATCGCTATGGATTGCAATTTCCGTCCTTCAGAACGCCGGTTTGTGTTCATGCACAAATGCTGTTTCCCCAAAAATTTAATTGCAGGTACAGCACCTCTGGACATCCAGAAACAGCATTCACTGCCATGCTCCCTGTTCCCAAGATCAAGATAACAGAGTATGAGAGGATTCATGATAGTGGAGGAGCTGGAGCTGGGATGATACCGATTACCAGTTAATGAAGGGGAAAGAGAAAATGGTGGGAATTCCACTCCCAGCACATGAGGACACGAAGCAGCAATCTGCCCACATCTCCGGTGACTTTAGGCTGAGGCAAACCTTTGCAAATGTTGGCTTCATCTCTGCATGGGTTGTGGTGACCTGTGCTCCTGGAGGGCAGGATCCCTGTGTTCCTGGAGCCGTGGCAGGGCAGGGCTGAGCGGCAGGTTCAGGATGATGTGGACATGTGCCGATGGATGGTGCAGGCTCCCAGCAAACTGGACAAGGGGCCATTCATGGCCTTCCCTGCGTGCAGCGTGCTGGGCTACCTGCAGAGCACCTGGGGCTGTGGCTGTGGGCAGGAGGAGGGGTCCGCTGGGAGTGCCTGGAGGGGCGCAGTGCTGTCGGGACAATGCGCTCCTGTGTCCGTGTCCTGCCGGTACTGGGCATGGAGTGAATCCTGCAGCAAGCTCCTGTTTGTCAGACCGTGGTGTTTCATTGCTGCTGCGGAGGTGATGAGCTTCTGTCACATTCAGGGCCCATTTGTCACATTCCAGCAGTGTATTCTGAAGTGTTGCCACAGAGTGTGGAGCTGATGGCTGGAGCGGTCTGCTGTGGGGGTGGGCCAGGTTGCTGTTTGTCAGCCTTGGCTATGAGGGGCACCAGGCTTCCAAATGGGATCACTTTGCTTTCTGAAAAGTTTTTTTTCAATATAATTCCAGCTGTGGCCTGGTGGGTGTACATGTGGAGTGCCTGTGTGGGGTAAGGAAATGACATGTAAAGGCAGCTCTTTACACTGGGAGGATGCGGTGAGGACAGTTAGGTGTCTTTGGGATGGTGTGGAAGAAAGGCTGCCTGGGAGTGAGGAGATTGTGCTGCAGGAGATCCTTCTCTAGGAGACCCTGCTCTGGGATATCTGAGGATTTGTTTGTTTTCTTCTGTGCATGTGTAAGTGAGAGTTTCACTGAGGGCACATGGCAAAGCAGCGCATTCTCTAATTTAAACGGGTGAAGCAGAGTGAGGCGTGGCCGTGTCCCTTTACTGTGGTGTGAGCCGTCTTGTGCCGTGGCTGTGGGAACCGCTGGATAGGAACCCGCTGTCCCCATGTCATCCCTCAGTGCCAGCACCAGCAGAGGAACCCTTCTTGTGCCTGGTACGATGCCATTCCCTGCCCTGCTGGGCTGGTGTGCTGGCAGCCTGCGCAGGACTGCTGCTGCTGGGGGCACCCGGCAGGTGATGGGGGTGTCCCTTGGCACAGCTTTCTGGAGCAGGGAGTCAAAGGTGTAGGCTTCCTTTCTGTCCTTTCTGTCCTTTCTGTCCCTCAGTCCAGGGTGGATTTTCATGTCTGAGGGGCCCCTGTCCTGAGATGAGGACAAGGCAGTGCTTCTGGCAGCTCCCCTGCACTGTTTCTGACACAGCCGTGGGCTGTTTTATGTTTCGCAAATTTACTCTTGCCCTGAGCAACCTTGTCTACTGAAAGGTGTCTGTGCCCATGTCAGAGGGTGGAATGGACCATTCTGGGATTCTGTGGTCTTTCAAAAGTCCCACAAGTCCTTTTCCTTGGAGCCGTGTAAGGTCACTGTCCTACAGAATCAGTGGTGCTGGAGCTGCTGACTGTGAATGGACTTAAAAACGAGTCAGTCCAGTGAGCAGGATAGGAAGCAGTGCCCAGGGCATCATTCTGCTGTGCTCTGTCCCCTTGCTGGGACGCTGAAGTAATTTCATTTTCTCCAGCTCCCCCACCTCATTCTTAATTACAAAAGTAAACAAGACGACCAGACAGCAAAAGAGATAGGCAAGGGAGAGCTTAGATAGCCAAGCTGAGAATTAAAATAAAAAGTTATGGATTCCTTAAAGTAAGATTTCTTTTTTCCAGTGAAAGGCTTTCTTATTAAAAGGGATTCAATTCGCATCAGATCCTTGTAGCAGAAATTAAGTGCATGCAAAAGAATTTGTGTATCTCAAGAGCCTCCAGTAGAGTGGGAAGGGCATGATGCCTTTTCTGTTGCTTTCTTTAATATAAGAAAAGTTTTAAAAACAGTGAAAAATTTTAAAAAACTATCAGCAACAACACAACTGTTGAAATGTTGGCAAATGACTGCGGTACTTGACCAGCACTGGGACCTGAACAATGTCCCTGCACAGTGTACCAGAACCTCCCCCCTCTGCTGCACTATGACCTGTCACCTGTCCCCATCCCTGGGGCCACTGGATCCTTATTTTAGCTGGGCTTAGGCCTCTGGGTGCTTGGGTGCTTCCTGAGCTGTAACCAAAGAACAGCTGCCCCAGTGTCAGGAAATAAGCAGAGAATTTCCAAAGTAAGCGACTCTGCTAAAGAATGCCATTTTGGGTAATACAAAGTTCTCTTCTCAAAATGCTTCACATCAGATGACTTTTCCTTATATTTAGGCCAAGTTTTGGCAAGACCTGCCTGGGGTGGGGGGTTTTGTGGGTCCTTGGAGTGTGTGGTTTTGAGCCAGGTATCCCGAGGCTGTGGGGATGGCTGCATGGTTCCCTTGTGCCATCAGTGCTGTGGACAGTGCTGGTGATGCTGACCCCTGGCATCCTGGTGTGTTCAGGCTCTCCAGGAATAATTGGAAGAAAAAGATGGATTCTTAATCACTTCAGAGTGAAACAGAAGTTAAAAAACTCCCAGTGATATCCCCCACCATCTCTGTGTTTGTCTCTCTCCTCTCACCTCCTTTTGTACATCCAAGGAGTGTTTGAGCAGCAGGAGTGGCTGTGGGAGATCTAGAGTGACTGGGAGTGGTGTTTGGGTCTTGTTCTCTGTGCTGGTGGCACCTGGGACTGTATTCTGCTTTTTGAAGCTTGGAGTTCTTCCCTCTGTCCCCTCGCCCTCCTGTTAGGTCCCTTCCTGCCCGACCTGCTGAGGTCAGAGGGAAGGATGTGACAGGGACACGTCACACAGAGACATTCCTGTGCCTTGGAGCTGAGAGGTGAGGAGCAGTGATGCATTTTCAAAGAGGACATTGTGTGGAGAGCAAAGTCTCTCTCTCTCTGCTTTGATTTCTCGGCATAATTTGAAGATAACTCAATTAGCTGCAGTAAAGTCACGCTGATTTACCTGAGGTAAGAGTTTGAGGTTCCTTGTTTCTAGAAGCATTTTCCTGCACAATGCTGCTCTGCCTTCTTTTGTGAGAGGGAAATTGATTTTAATTTTACTGATTTTAATTAAGATAAGAGACAATTATACCAAAATATATTCAATGGGAAATAAATAAGTTTAGAACATGCCCAAATTCCGTATCACAGTCCCTGGCCTGGCCACTGGCATAGCTCTGGCGCCCCAAGCAGGGGCGTCTGCGGGGAGCAGATGTGGGGACCAAGTGGGGAGGGTCAGGCTGTGGTGGCACTTGGGATGCAGCTGGACTTCATTTCCCTTTGAAAAACGTGGTGAGAGGGGAGGGCTTACCCAGGGAGGGAACGCAGAGAGTGGCTGTGCTGTGGCCACCATGAGCTGAAGTGTGTCTGTGCTGGAGCTCCCAACGTCCGGCTGTGCTGGCCCAGGGGCTGCAGAGCTCAGAGCCACGCACGGCCCCTGCTGTGCAGCTGGCCCACAGCTGGGCACAGCTGGATTCTGGTGTCAGCAGAACCCTCCTGAGGCATTGCTGCAGCCTCGGGGCAGGATCAGCCTGGGCTGTTCGGCTGGGTTTGGGGTATGGGTAGCCTTCCATTGGCATCTGTTTCTTGACTTCATTGGAAATCTTGCTATAGCATTATGGTTGATCAATTTTTGAAGCAGCAATTAAAATCTAAATTTCTTTGCAAACACCTTGAGTATGTCTCTTATCTGAAATACTCAGACTCTTTGCTGAGTTAAGAACATTTGGACCAAGAGACCCATTAAATTTTCTGGCACAGAAGAAGGAGATAAATCCCGCAAACTGATGGGACCGCATGTGGCAGATCTGATGATACCTGCTTCATGCACTGAGATGTAGAGAAGGAGGAAAATGATCTTTCAGAATAATTTCTCTAGGCTGGAAGTTTTGAAAGTGGCTAAGGATGTCTTTTTTTTTCCAGAAATCCATGTAAAGTAGTTTTGATTTTGTCCAGCTGAAGGGAAACCTGTTTTATTTGCTTAAATTACGTTTTTTGTCCTACAAGATGTTTGATCTGTCTTTTGGAAGCAGAGGAAAAGACACAGTGCCACTGTCAGCCCTTGCCTGAGCAGTTCACTCCATCTCTGGTCATCATGTTCACAGATTGTTCAGAATTGTCATTCAGAGGTAGGTGAGGTCACAGGCAGTCACGGTTCAGCTTCTCCTGGTGTCAGTGATGGTGTTCTCCACTAATCCATGGGAGCTGCAGTTCTTTTATGGGAATAGCTCCACTCAGCTCTGGGCTGGGCATTTTAGCCAAAGCTTCCATCTGAACAACCAGCAAACATCAGTGCCGGTACTACCCAAGTGACCCTGACAGTGGGGCTTGTTAATGTGAGGTGATGGGGATGAAGAAATGGCCAATTAACAGATGAAATAATGAGACACTTGCTTGGCAGGAACTTGTTTAAAGTTGTGGGTCAGGAGCAGATGCCAGGGAGCTGGCACCACTGGTCTGAGGTGCATTTGGGGTGCTGGAGGGGCCGGAGTTCCTGCTGCAGCTGCCTATCTCATCGCCTTCTCATGACCCACATTTCTGCCAGACCATCGAATCACAGAATCATCAGGGTCAGAAAAGCTTTCCAAGATCCTCAAGTCCAACCTGTGCCCAATCCCTGCCCTGTCACCCAGCCCAGAGCACTGAGTGCCACATCCAGTTGTTCCTTGGACACCTCCAGGGATGGGGACTCCACCACCTCCCTGGATAGCCCATTTCAGGGCTTGGCAGCCCTTTCCATGAAGAAATTCTTCCTATATGCTAGGGCTTTAATTCTTTGCTCTAATCCCCAAAAATGGTTCTGCACACTGAGGGTCTTTTTTGTTCCCAAGTATCTGTCTTCTGAGATTGGTGGAAGTTTTCTAAGTAAAATGTTCAGTATGCTTGGGTCAGGTACCAGGTGCAGGAGGAGGACTACATTTGAGGTATAAACACAAACCTGTTACGGGGCTGGACCCCAGCAGGCAAAGCAGGAAATGCATTGGGCTGATGCAGAAGTATTCTGTGATTATTTCTGTTTGCCAGTTGCAAAGGAGCAGCAAAATGCAGACTCATGGCAGCTGTTTTCTACTGCAACAGGAGTTAAGAAAAAAGGTTAAAAAGTGACAGTTTAAGTAAGGCAGTTTAAAAGTGGTAGAGCTGGTACCCCTGAGTATTAAAATAATTGGCCAAGGAGCTTCCCAAGATAGTAATGGTTTATTTTTAACAAATCCTGAAATGCTGAGGATGAACCAGAGGCATGAGAAAAGGCTAGTGAAAACTGATAGAAAAATTAAATATGATTTGGTACAGAGGGAATTGTGCCACAGTTCCTCCCAGGCTGGATCCCTGTCCCACTGGCTCTGCTTTCCTCCCACTCACATGTCTCATGATTTTCATCACAGGGTTTTCTGCAGACCTGGACATAGAAAGCAGTGAGATCTCCTGTCCTTTCTGCTCCTGTTGGCTGTGCTGTTGGGATGGCATGGCCATGCTCAGCCCCTCTCCCAGCCTGTCCTGGCACAGTCGATGGCTGGGCAGTGGTTTGGCTGATGCCGTTAAAGGCTGTGTGATGGATGCTGATCCTGGACACTGGTCCCATGGCAGCCTTGCAACCCATGACCCCTCCCACCTGCACCAACCTCTGGTGTGCCTAGACTGGCAGGTGCCAGCTGGGCACCTGTGGGATGTGACCATATGATGGTGCAGTGATGGGTGCTGACCCAGCAAATGACCGGTCCCTGTCCCTGAGCAGTGGTACACCAGAGGCCAGGTCGATGCTCCCATGCCCTGATCTTGACTCAGCAGCCCTCATTCCAGAGCCAGCCTGTGCATTTTGCAGGCTTCTGAGGTTCTCCTGTCTTCATCCTGCCCAACACAGCTTTCCTTACACGTTTCCTTGCACATAGAGGTCTCATGCCATCTCCAAAGCAGTTCTTTCAGCTCTTCAGCATCATCACTCTGGTGCCTCTTGGCAGTTGGGTGGCAGTTATGGACAGAGCCCATGTGAACCGACAGCACAGGCTCGTGTGTGATTTCCTGATGGTACGACAGATCGGCCTAAGGACTTTCTTCTGCATGTTATCTCGCGCTGCACAAATTTGCTTTTCCCTCTTTCTGGGAGCGTGAACTCCCTAAGTCTGGAAGCCAGCAGGGGTGCAGTGAGTTATGTAGGGTGTCACCTGAGGGAGGGTGCACTGGGTCCTGCCTGGAGGGAGCTGCTGGCGGGGGCTGTTGGTTGTCACAGCCTGTGAGCCAGAGCTGGTGCACGATGCTGTGCTGAGGACCCTGACAGACCCACCCAAGCAGCTCTGCAGCTGAGCATCTGTGTGCCCAAACATCCCTGCATCCCGGCACTCCGGTTATGGAGCATCCCCGTGTCTGAGCACATCCCTGTGCCTGCAGCTGAGCACCCTTGTGTCTGAGCCTGTCCTGTCCTTGGCCAGAATCCCTGGGGCAGTGCCTGGGGTTCACTCCACTTTCCTTTACTCCTGTCCTCTGCCGACTCTGCCACTGATGCCAGTTTGCTGTCTGTCCTGCTGCCAGAGCTCGGTAACATTTCCTGCAGTTTATCATTACTTTCTTCTGTTCTTATTCCCTATATCAGGAAACCATAAATATGTATTTTAGAGCCGTCAGTTTTTTCGAGCGTGTGGAGTGCTGCCTCCTGAAAAATCCCAGCAGCAGATTTTGAGCCAAAGGGAAGATTGCAAAAATAGTTTCTCCCTTATGGCACATTGAAAGTTTCCCTTTTAGGCGAAATTGCCCAACCCTGACAGATGTATCTGAAGTTCTAAAAAATATGAGTCCCAGTATTTCACTTAAACTGTCATTCTTGGTAAAGGAAAATAGTCCTTTTGGTATGCCCATTGATTTCCTTTGGTTCTCAGTACGGACTGAGGTCCGTCGGGTTTCTGCTGCACCTGCGTGGTCGGTGAGCTCTGTCCGTGTGCTGAGCAGCTGTTTCAGGCTGGCTCTGTGGTCAGACTCTGCTCTCAGTTCCCAGAGCTCTGTTCCCTCACCGGGCCTGGACACCAGCTGCCTGTGCTGGGGTCTGGAGCCCCTTCAGCACGGACACCTTGGGGTGTGTAGGGAGAGGGAGAGAGGGTTCTGGTACCTCCACGCTCGCTCCTTGTTGGGGACTGCATGACTCCCACTTCCTTGCTGGCCTTCAGCTGAAGGGAGGCAGCCACAGCTCCCTGCCTCACCCTGTGTCTGCACGGACCCATGGAGCAGAGTGCTGGGATGGGACATGTGCTGCTCCTCCTGCCTCAGCTGCATTCCCAGCACACGGGAATGGGGCTGGGGGCTGCCCTGCCACTGCCCCTGGCCTGCGCTGCTCCTCATCCGGGTGCTGGCGGTGTTGGACACAAGCTCTGTGTGGTGATGGAAGTGCTTGCAATTCACTCGGGGTTGGTGAGAGCCTCTGCCAGGAGCTCACCTGCTGGGGCAGTGTCACCTCATGTCATCCCTGGGCGAGCTCCCTCCTGGGGACACACAGTGCTCTGGCTGTGGCACCACGGTGTGGGACAATTGGGGCTGGAGCAGCAGCAGCAGCTTTGGGGTGCCCAGTCCCAGGGCAGCAGGTTCTGCTGGAATTTCCTTCTCTGGGGTATTCTTGGCCTCAGGCTTCTTGGTGTTTCACAGTATGCCAGAGGCTGTGCAAGGGGCCACACGGTCAGTGCCTGTCCCGCCAAGCAGCATTGCCTGGGTTTCCAGGCAAGATAACACTGTGGATTAATTAGACAGTGAAGTGCTAATAGCAATTGAAAAGAGATGTGCTTGCTGTGTGCCCCAAGTCTGGATTTATTACTACTACTTTCTATATGGCCTATTAATTTTTGATGACTTTAGATAAATTGCTTTCAGCCTGAAATAAATTAAAATAAGTGCATATAAATCATGTTCTATTCTTGGCTTCCGCAAAACAAATTTCCATTTCATCTCTTGTTGTCCTTCCTTTATTACATGTATCCTGCCGGCGCGTGTCACCCGTTATTGTGATGGAAATGTTTTATCTCCTTGAGATTCCTGGGTTTGCCTTTGAACTGTCAGGGCTGCTGTAGACACGGCACATCTTAGATCATCTCAGTAGCTAATTTGGCCACATCCGTTGGATTTACCAGTTAACAAGCCAGACCTAAATACTAAATAGGTGTTCTTCCATGAGAGCAATCTACGGTTTGTACCCAGTACTCCTTGACATTAAATTAAACTTTAGAACTTAAAATCCAGCTTATGTTTTATGACTCACATCCCCAAGTGATGTTCAGGCAAGTGTAGAGACAATCCTAATAAATACCCGTCTGGTTTTAGATTGTTTAATTTACTATATGTTTATGTAAGAGTACAGTGACTAAGAAAAGAATTGGCCTCAGTTAATGCTGCAATGATTACAAGATATTATAACATAGATAATAAATGTCCATCTGGAGTAAATCATTGTTAGTTTATTTTTCATTTAATTTGGTGGGTTGTGCAGAAGCAAGGCCATGAAGAAATAAGTTATTTTTACAGTGCTTGGTAAAACCTACAAACTGTTCAGGTTGGAAATCTGCTTATGGTTAATCCCCCGTTTTGCTCTGGTGTGTCGTGCTGACAATCTCACCCTTCATAGTGCTGTTTCCTCTGCTTCTGATTTTCCCCCAATTAAACTGTATGTGTTTGGTGGACACATTGGGTTTGGCCACAGCGTCCTGGCCAGTACCTGGGTCCCCCTTCAGCCACATCCCTCTTCCACTGCCTGCTGGGGAATGACAGTGTTGGTGCATTCAAAACCACGGCATTTGTTGGCCAAGGAAAACTGTAGAATAATTTTTTTCATAGAGTCATAGAATCCCAGAATGGTTTGGTTGGGAAGGGACCTTAAAGTTCATCTTGTTCCATCCCCATGACATGAGCAAGGACACTTCCACTAGACCTGGTTGCTCCAAGCCTGTCCAGTCTGGCTGCGAACATTTCCAGGGTTGAGACATCAATTACCACATTTTTCCATTATTACATATTTATCACGGCAGAAAAAAAAAATTTAGAAATGGCCAATGCTGGGTAGCTGATGCTGCTATAGAGTGATGTCAGGAATGGAGAGTTCCAGGGAGTCTGGGGTGTATGTGAGGTCATATATCCACTTGTGTGTCCTGGGGCCTGTCTGCTCGCCACTTTTGGAGTCATTCTCCTGTGCCTTGGTCCCCTCAGCACCTCTGGCAATGATATGCCAGCTGTATGGTGTGGTCAACACCTGGAGGGAAGGGATGGCGTCCCAAGGGACCTGAACAGTCTGGAGGGATGGGAATGTGTGAAAGTCAGTGGCCTGCAGCCTCACTGGCCTCAAGGAGCACAGGTCACTGCTCCGTGAGGGCATAAGGTCACTACCAGGATGTGGCCAGGGAATGGTTTGGCTGTTCTGGACCTTGAAGCAGCTTCTGCCTTTCCCACCCCCGCTGGTGGTGCCTGATGTGGGCAGCCCTGGCACCAGGCACTCACCATGCACCAGTGGACATTTGACCATATGAAAAAAATCCCAGATTTCCTCATTATATGAGTTGCCAGCATGTGGAGTGCTGCTGTTGGGGCTCTTGGGCAGCTGCCAGGAGAGCGTGCAGGTGAGAACAAGCCTGTGCCAGGACAGGAGCGGGTGAGTCGCCGGCTGGCACGGCTAGCACTGCCAGTGTCCTGTGGCAGCAGTTAGCCAGCGGTTCAGGTGTGCACCCTGAACTTGGGTGCACTGTCCATCCAGACACGGACAGGGCTGGTGGATGGCCACCCCAGGGCACTGGTGCCTCTGTCCGGGCAGGCTCTGTGCCAGGGACTGCGCCAGGGTGGCGGTGGCCGAGGAGCCTCTTCCCCCACACGGGTGCTCACCGCAAGTTCCCTATGGCTGGGGCATGTGGGGTGGGATGTGCAGGGCATGAGGGGGCTACCTCACCTTCCAATGCCACCTGGGGACGTGTGGCTGTGAAACAGAGGGATAGAAGAGTGGCAAAGAAAATCCCTTCACATTTGTGTTGCATTTTCATGTTGCAAAAGCAGTTTTAAAAATGCCACAATACCCCAATTCAATAAAAACTTTTTTGTAAGTTAGAAGCTGCTTTGTTTAAGCAGTTACTCAGGCCTGCTCCTGTTTGGAAGCTGCATGGCTGATCCTAGTGTTGCTGTCAGTGTTTGGCATACCTGTGTCATATTTGGTATAGAAACTCCTCAGGAGCTGGAAAGCTCTGTATAGAATCACAGAATGGTTTGGGTTGGAGGGACCTTAAAAGTCTTGATGTTCTGACCTTAAAACACAATGTGTTTGTCCCACCATCCCTGAGAAGCTTTTTGGTGACATCCCCCTGTGTGGAGCTCTGTCTTTGACCCCTGTCCTGCAGGAGGGCAGAGGGATGCAGGGTTGATATGTGTGATGGGTTCAGGGGATGGGGTTGGGAGCTGTCTCGAACGGCACTGCCAGCCCAGGGCCAGGGTTTGGGAGAGGGCTGGGAGCTGAGCGCAGGCAGCGGGGACTGTGCTGCTTTCCTTGTGTTGCACACCGCTGCAGGGACGGCTCCTGGGGCTGGAGGAAAAGAAAAGGATGGAATTCATAATGCACATCTTATAGAAGGGGCCAGGGAAGTGGAGCAGCCCGTCCATCTGTCTTTGCCTGTGGTGTTCACAGAGCTTGGCTGGCCAGCACATGGACCAGCAGCCCTGGGCATTGACTGATGCTGGTACTGGTGTTGGTGCTGCTGGACTGAGGGATGCATTAATGAGACTTTCTGCCCCAAGGAGCAGGAGGATGAGTGAAAAGAGCCCAGATAGGCTGTGCTTACAAAGCCCCAGATAGTTAGACAGCTTAAACAGAACTTGCTGGGTTTGGCAGTGGGCGAGATGGAGGTGCAGAGTTGTCCCTCAGGAACGGGAGATGATGTCTCCATGGGTGTTTTTATCACAAGGTGTTTCTCCGGAGCTGCTGTGTTTTGTGCCGGGTTTGGTGCCCCGCTCCCCCATGCACAGAGCAGCAGGAGGTGCCCCCAGCCCGGTGTGGCAGTGCCCCCAGCCCGGTGTGGCAGTGCCCCCAGCCCGGTGTGGCGTGTCCCCAGCCCGGTGTGGCAGTGCCCCCAGCCCGGTGTGGCAGTGCCCCCAGCCCGGTGTGGCGGTGTCCCCAGCCCGGTGTGGCAGTGCCCCCAGCCCGGTGTGGCGGTGCCCGGGGCGCGTGAGCTGCCCGCGGTGTGCGGTGTCAGCCCCCGCCCGGTGTGGCGGTGTCCCCAGCCCGGTGTGGCAGTGCCCCCAGCCCGGTGTGGCAGTGCCCCCAGTCCCCAGCCCCGTGTGGCAGTGTCCCAGCCCGGTGTGGCAGTGCCCCCAGCCCGTGGGATCGCCCAGCGCTGTCTCCTCACGCACAGCTATTAATACCTTACAGAGCTGCAGTCGTGCTCTGCGCTGCTGCGTTGACTCATCCCGTGGATCACTCTGGGCTCTTGTCTGTGATACCAAAGCCTCGATGAGCTGCTTTCACCGCAGCCCCACGTCATGTGGGAGCCCCACTTGTGCTCCGGCTCGCTGGGTTGTTAATCCAGATATCTGTTAATGGCAGGTATGCTCAGTTCAGCCGTGTGCGTGGCTCTCACGTGTGGCTGTAGGCATGGGGATGTGCCAGCAGCAGGTGTGCAGGAAGAGCGCTGGAAGTGTGCAGGAGGTGCGCTGGGAGCGCGCTGGAGGTGTGCTGCCACCCTGGCTGCTGCTGTCCGTGCATGGCAGGCAGCAGAGCTGGCAGTGCTGGTCCCTGTGTGCTCAGAGCGCCTCACTGGGACACCGGGTGAGGGAGACGTGTGGGATGTGGCGGGGAGCAGAGTAAAAATGGAAAGAGACGAAATCCCTGGGAATGCCTTGTCTCTGCTGCACTGGCTGTGCTGAGCCCTGTGTCAGTGTCCCCTGGGAACTTGCCTCGAGCCATCAGCGAGTGGTGCTGGGGGCGAGGGCCAGTGCAGGGTGCTGAGCATTGGGCATTCCCCTGAGTGAGCCTGGGAATGCTCCAGCATTCCTGTGAAAATGCAGGACACAGGGAGCTGTGTCAGCAGAAGTGAGGGGAGAATGCTCAGAATGTGCCCCTGTCCCTGCTCCTGCTGGAAACACTCCAGCTGTGACATGCGCACTGCTGCAGGAACCCCATGGGTTTGTTACCTTTCTAAGAACTTGGCATTGTTGAGTGATCTCCACTCCAGACAGTGTGAAACAATTCTAACATAAAATGCTTTAAAAGGAAGGATTTTCTATTTTCCTCCTCTATTTCTGAGCTTTATGGGCATATTTTTAAGCTGTGTGTTGCAAGGACAAGTGCTGAAGCTCTTTTGTTTTGTAGAAGACAGGGGAAACCCAGCAAAAATCCAGAGCTTTTGAGGAAGAACCATTATGTCAGCAGAGGCATCATCCCTGTATGAGCTGGCAGCACTGCTCCTGGCTTTCACTTTGGGCCTGGGTCTCCCCTTGTTCCTGCTTCTAAGATTGCCAGAGGTTTGGGGGTGCAGCCGTATTCATGGCTGTTTGAAGCCCTTTAACACAGACTGGGATACAGAATTTCCTGGTGTTGTGGCTCCCCATGGGGACTCACCCGTCCAGTCCTACAGCAAGTGTCACACGTGGTATCCCCGTGGTCCTGGCTGGTGCTCCTGGGCAGTGGTCCTGGCCAGCTCAGCACTGGATGGCTAGCACAGCCCCTGAAGCAAACCTTCAGATGAGGTTTTTGATTCAAGTGATTTTGTCTCAGATGCTTTGTTTCTAATTCAGCAAAACCCTCTTCATATCCCAAAAAGGAGGGGGCAAAACCCCCAGCATGCAGCCTGTTGGGCACAAGGAGCAATCACCACCCTGTACATAGCGTTTCAGTGTTGCATTCCTTGGATCCATTCCAGCAAGAGTTTCAGATTCATTAGCACTTTGCCTGACCTCTATCTGTTGCTAAAACTGGTGGGTGGTTATTGCCACGGCCTGGGTGCTGCCACTCAGCCCAGCAGTGCTGGCAGGGGGCTCTGGCCATTCCCCAGCTCCTGTCAGACCCTGCAGAGGTTTGTGGTGGGAGTGTGCCCTTGGGAAGGGCTGGCCAGAGGATCTGTGTGTGCCCCAGAAGGCACCCGGGGCTATTGGGGCTTGCACCCCCTGACAGGAGGGGAGGGCTCCTCTGGGAGCGGTGGGAATTGTTCTCCTCTAGTGGGTCTTGCAGAGCCATGTGTGGTGCTGCAGCTGGAGCGTGCCCCAGCTATTCCTACACCCTGCCTATGTGTGGGCTTGGTCCCAGGCTCAGGGTTCCTCCTCTGTGGAGGGATCATTTCAGCACTGCTGTGAATTGCCTGTGTGGGGGATGAGGTGTGCTGGGAGAGGGGGGACAAATGCCTGACTCTCAGCAGTAGGGTTTTTGGGGGATGTCCTCCTGCAGGGCTGGGGCTGGTGGGAGCCAGCAGTAGGGTGGAAGGGTGGTCCATGTTGAATTCCTGGGGTGCAGCTGGGGTGAAATCTTGTGAGGAACATCTGGTAGGGGAAGGACCATGGGAGTATCACCCATCTCTGTGGGCACGTCCCACTTGAGAATGGCCAGCGGAAGATGGGCAAGGAGTGACAGCACTGAGGGATCCCTGCCTCCATGAGCCCAAGCCCTGCCCAACTGTTAGACCTGCTCCATCCATACCTGAGAAATGGGGACAGGGAAGGAGTTCCTCTGCTCTGAGACGGGACCAGCTGTCTGGGGACGTGGCCCCAGTCAGTCGCCTTCAGCAGATGGGGGAGCACTGGAGGGGCTTTCAGCCCCCAGCAGCCTGTGCTGGGGCTCCCAGCTTCTCCATTCTTTGGAGACACAGTTCCTGCTCTGTGTGGCCATGAGCTGTGCAGCCCACAGCAATTCAGACTTAGGTTTTATAGACAGATGAATAACTCAAAATGATCAAATGTAGCAACAGAATGGATGTAAAGAGTAGAGGCTTTTTTTTTGTGGGTCACAAATATCACATGAGGAGCTTGATTACATTTGTCCGGTTGCAGGCACTGAGCATTAAATGAGCAGTGCTCACCTTCCTAGGAAGCTGGCATTTGTTTTATGTATGAATGCACTTTCCTTTCCTCTTTTTTATCTTTTAAGCAAGTAATGAGAATCACATATTGCTTTCATTAGTCAATAAGGTGTTTTCTGCAATGAGCTGTAAACCATGTCAGTGCTGCTGTCTGTGTGAGTTGCCTCTGTGGGGGATGAGGTATGCTGAGAGGGGAGGGGACAAATGTCCAGGCTGACTTTCAGCAGATGTGTTTTTTGATGGATGTCCTCCTAAGCCAGCAAGTCCTGCAGTTTGTGGTCTAGAATGTCTCAGTGGTGGGGCACAGCCGCAAGACTGCTGCACTTAGGGAGGAGATGCTCTGTGCTTTTTCAGCAAGGTGGTGAAATGTTTGTGCTGCTCCTGCAGCAAGGGGTGATGCCCAGGCTGGGGAGGATGAACTGTCTGCATCCCTGCATAGCCTGGGGTACCAGCTTTCTCATGTAGATCCAATGTGACTTTGCTGTTTTCCCTCAGCTGAGGCATCCAGGTGCCAAATCCACGCTTGTCTTCATTGCAGTCAGGGCTGGTGAATGATCAGCACTCTGATCCACCAGGAGCTCTCTATAAGCATCCCACACCCCTGAGGGCTCAGTGCCTCCTTCTAGTTCAGTGTCACTGGCAGATGTATGAGGGGTGCCTTCACCTCCCTGCCCAGGTCACTGAGAGAGACACTGGAGAGGGTTATCCCTCAACCCAAGCCACGGGGGACAGCTCTAGTGACTGACTGCTGGCTGATCTTGCCCCATTTACTGCTGTCCTTTGAGCCTGATATTCACTGCTCACCACAGATTGCCTTGCATCCAGCTCTGGCCATATGCTGGGTATTTGACCAGAGGATGTTGACAATATCCAAAACTCTCCTAACATCCAAAAACCCACCTCTGCTGGTAGGCAACCTTGTTGTAGCCTTGTCATCCCTGCTGTTGTTGAAGTGATTTCATCTTGTAATGGTATTTCCAAACTTGCGAACATGCTGATTTGGGTTTAAGCTTGTGTTAGTCTTGGGTAGCTTTACCGATGGACTTGTCTGAATCCAGGCACAAGACTTTAATCACAGCCACAAAGTCAGCAAATTTAAATGAGTGTGGTGTCACCAGCCAAGGCTGTCCAGGGACCCTGGTGGCTGTGCTGCAGATACCCTGAGCTACTGAGCCCGTTCCAATCTGGTACTTACCAGATGTAGATTAAAGGAGCAAAGTCACCCCTGGAAAGAGCAGGTGACCATTCCATGACCATGACTGCAGCTGCTGGGTCAGAAGGTGGTCAGTGGGTGACACCAGTGAGATTCGGGGGCTGCAGCAGACAGTTTCCTTCACTGCTCAGCATTGCCATTCTCCTCCAGGTCCTTGTCACCTGCAGGGCCACCCTGACCTACAGTGCTGTCATGAAAGTGAGTCCACAGGACGTACCTAAACGCTACTGTGGCACTTGGCCTTCTGCCACAAGTCATGGCAGCAGGAACGGTGATGGTTATACTGGTTATGGGAGCAGCTCCCAGCACTGCCCACAGTAGCAGTAGCTGCTTTGGACAGCACTAGCACAGTCTTTCATTTTTCCAGTGGGGATTCAAGAGCTGGAGTAGTCCTGAATACATGCAACTCCCAGAAGTATCTGGAAAACGTACATGGATAGTGCTGAAAAGCAGGGTTTAGGGCTGGTATTTTCATTAATTCTTTTTGTTGCCTCTGCTTGCGCGGGATCACGGATTTGGTTTGCATTATGGATGGATCAGACAACAGGAGCAATAATTGTTCTTCTAACATTAGAAGTCTTTAAATATCTATGACAATTCAAGAGTTCTGGTTCTGGCAAGCTGTGAAACTGTGTTTTAGCTGAGCTTCATGAACGCATCTCTGGGATGGTAATGGGTCTGACTAATCCGATCCAAACCTGTGCAGTTGTGCTGGTCCCAAAGGGAGCTGAGTGCTTCATTCCCAGCGTGGAGCCCCTCTGAGCACCATTGCTCACCATGGCACAAGTTCCCTCTCGACATGTGGGTGCTTCTCCACAGGACCCTGCTCCCACCTGTTCCATGGAGGAGCAGCCCCCAACCCTCCTGCCTGCCCGTGCCTGAGGCTTTGGCAGAGCCACTGATGGATGATCTCATTGGGCTGGCGTGGGCTCTGCTGCTATCGGCCCTGTTCCCACTTGCCACGAGGAGCTGGGCCTGGCAAAGGCGACAAAGCTCATTGAACCACTGGGCTTTCCAGGGGGAGTGCAGCCGCAAAGCTGTGATCAGCTAAAATTAGCCCAAGATCCATTTTTATGCAGATTCCTGTTGTGGGGGCTTTTCTTGGGATTTGTTGGTTTTGGTTGGTTTTTTTTGTTTTGTTTTGTTTTATTTGCATTTTTGGGGTTTGAATGACATAAAATTAGCTCCTTCTGAGTTTATTCTGAAAATAGCTTTAAGAGCTTAAATGTTCAGTAGAGATGGCTGTAAACCCATTGAGCTGCTGCAATTTCGAGGCTGCTGATAGTTTCGGCTTAGAAAGTGAAGCACACATGAACCACTCATCATTTTCTGTACCTGGACATTTGTCATTATGACTGACCAGCCCAGCAGGTCAGGGGCTCTGTCAGGATGTGGAGATGCACCAGGCATCGGGATGGGCTCTAGCAGGAGGGGCCTGAGAGGTGGCAAGTGCAGTGGCACCAGTGGCTTCCCAATCACTTCGTCATTGCATGTGAGTGTCAGGGTGTGTAAATGTGCATTTGCAAGCATCTCTGTCCCCCAGCTGTCCTGCTGGCAGGCGGTACAGCCACTCTTGTGTCAGAACGGGGGAACAAAGAAGAGCCAGGTAACAGGTGAGGGTGACTCGCTGCTACCTGAACATCAGTTCCATGGTTTAACCACACACTAACTGTCTGGACTTTTTTATTATGTCCCACGCATATCTCACAGAGACTAACTGCCATTTGCTCTCCCTTGCAGGCTCTTGAATCTGATCTACAATGGAAAAACTGCTTTTGTTTCTGCTGTTCATTGGCGTAGCGGTGCGAGCTCAGATCTGCCCTAAGCGCTGCGTCTGTCAGATCTTGTCTCCGAACCTCGCCACCCTCTGTGCCAAGAAAGGGCTCTTGTTTGTTCCTCCCAATATTGACAGGAGGACCGTGGAGCTTCGGCTGGCAGACAACTTTGTTACAAACATTAAAAGGAAAGACTTTGCCAATATGACCAGCCTGGTAGACCTGACGCTGTCCCGGAATACAATCAGTTTTATCACGCCTCACGCGTTTGCTGACTTGCGCAATTTGAGGGCTCTGCATTTGAATAGCAACAGATTGACTAAGATCACTAATGACATGTTCAGCGGGCTCTCCAATCTCCACCACTTGATACTGAACAACAATCAGCTGACTTTAATTTCTTCCACAGCTTTCGATGATGTTTTAGCTCTTGAAGAATTAGATTTGTCTTACAACAATCTGGAAACCATCCCTTGGGATGCTGTGGAGAAAATGGTCAGCTTGCACACTCTCAGTCTAGACCACAACATGATCGACCATATTCCTAAGGGGACCTTCTCCCACCTCCACAAGATGACCAGGCTGGATGTCACATCCAACAAACTGCAGAAGCTACCGCCTGATCCGCTCTTCCAGCGTGCTCAGGTGTTGGCAACCTCAGGAATTATCAGCCCCTCAACATTTGCGCTGAGCTTTGGTGGGAACCCCTTGCATTGCAACTGTGAGCTTTTGTGGCTGAGGCGCCTTTCCAGGGAGGATGACCTGGAGACCTGCGCCTCTCCCACGCTCCTGTCTGGCCGCTACTTCTGGTCGATCCCTGAGGAGGAGTTCCTGTGCGAGCCCCCGCTCATCACCCGGCACACCCATGAGCTGCGGGTGCTGGAGGGGCAGCGGGCAGCCCTGCGCTGCAAGGCCCGGGGCGATCCCGAGCCGGCCATCCATTGGATTTCACCTGAGGGAAAACTGATTTCCAACGCGACCAGGTCCACGGTGTATGACAACGGGACGCTTGACATCCTTATCACGACGGTGAAGGACACGGGCTCCTTCACCTGCATTGCTTCCAACCCAGCAGGGGAGGCCACACAGACAGTGGACCTGCACATCATCAAACTCCCCCACCTGCTGAACAGCACAAACCACATCCACGAGCCTGACCCAGGCTCCTCGGATATCTCCACGTCCACCAAGTCAGGCTCCAATGCGAGCAGTAGCAACGGGGATACGAAAGTCAGCCAGGATAAGAAGGTGGTCGTTGCGGAAGCGACGTCCTCCACGGCTCTGCTGAAATTCAATTTCCAGAGGAATATACCCGGGATACGTATGTTCCAAATCCAGTACAATGGTACTTACGATGACTCACTTGTTTACAGGTAAGGCAGCTTCAGCCTGCCCAGGTGGGACGGTGCTGGGTTCTCAGCACTGGTGTGTGGCCCCTGGCCCGGCCAGCTCCTCTGGAGTTCCTGTGCCATGCAGTTCCTGTGCCATGCTGTGCTGGCTGAGCGGAGCCTGGCCCCTGGCAGCTCATGGGGGGAGCCTCAGGAAGGGACTCGTGCCGTTTTCTACTTGCAAATGGGAAAATTACCTTGAATGGTGTTATTTTTAGATAATCCAAATGGACCTGTAGTCCTCTGAACTGATCTGAGAAAGGCTGTGAACGTAGATGGATTAACTGGATCCTAAGGTGCTTGGCTTTATGGTAGCACAGGGAAGATTGTGCCTGTAACTGTGTTCCTCACTCCGCTTTCTGGCAGTGCTGGGGATGTGCAGGGGAACTCTGTGCTGCCAGGTGTAGCTGTTGCACTCTTCAGCACTGGCTTTGCTCGGTCATTTCTTCTCTGAATTTCTTTATCCATAAATAAGACAAGGGGTGCTGGCTTTAAACTGAAAGAGAGTAGATGTAGATCAGATACGGGGAAAAGATTCTCCCCTGTGAGGACAGTGACACCCCGGTATAGGTTGCTCGGAGAAATTGTGAGTGCCCCATCCCTGGAAGTGTCTAAGGCCGGGCTGGATAGGGCTTGGAGCAACCTAGGATAGTGGAAGGTGTTCCTGCCCATGAGAGGAGGGTGGACTAGATGGTCTTTAAATGTTACTTCCAACCCAAACCATTCTGTGATCCTGTGATGCTATATCTTTGATGTGGGTACTCTAGAGGGGGTCTCTGCCATGCCAGGGGGCTTGGCAGTGACTGCTGCTACATCAAAGGTCAGGCAGGAGCTGCTGGAGGGACGGAGATCAGCCCCACAGGAGCTGTGGCAGGAGCGGGACAGCCTAGCCTTGGTGGTGCCCAGCGTGGCCGGGCTGCCCCATAGGGTGGGAAGGTGCCCGTGTGTCTGCCAGGCTCATTCACTGGTTTCCTTCTCCCCCAGAATGATACCTCCCACAAGCAAAACTTTTCTGGTCAACAACCTGGCTGCGGGGACACTGTATGACCTGTGCGTCCTGGCCATCTACGATGACGGGATCACCTCGCTGACGGCCACCAGAGTCGTGGGCTGCACGCAGTTCACCACCGAGCAGGATTACGTGCGCTGCCACTTCATGCAGTCCCAGTTCCTGGGCGGGACAATGATTATCATCATCGGTGGGATCATCGTGGCATCTGTGCTCGTGTTCATCATCATCCTCATGATCCGCTACAAGGTGTGTAACAACAACGGGCAGCAGAAGGCCACCAAGGTCAGCAACGTGTACTCGCAGACGAACGGGGCTCAGATCCAGGGCTGCAGCGGGGCGCTGTCGCAGTCCCTGTCCAAGCAGGCTGTCGGGCACGAGGAGGGCATCCAGTGCTGCAAGGCTGCCAGCGACGGCGTGACGCAGTCGCCGGACACCGGCCCCAGCCAGGACTCGGCCACCACTACCTCCGCTTTGCCTCCTGCCTGGACTTCCAGCACATCCCTCTCGCAGAAGCAGAAGCGCAAGTCGGGGCCAAAGCCCGGCAGCGAGCCGCAGGGCGAGGCCGGCAGCAGCACCGAGCCCCAAAACTCGAACAGAAATAACTCCACGGCCCTGCAGTTAGCGAGCCGCGCCCCCGACGCAGCCCCCGCGGCCCACACGTACAAAAGAGCACAATCAAAGCCAAGTAAGTTCCTGACGCTGCCGGCCGACGCGTCCCGAGCCAAGCGCCGGCGGTCGCTGGGCGGCGAGCTGCTGGAGCCCCGCGGCGCCGGCGCCGGCGGACTGCGCTCCAAACGGGCATGTCCATGAACGGGATGCTAGTCCAGGCGGACGGCGCCGGTGCCGATAGTGGAAAAGCAACTTTCTCCAGTTCTGAGTGGATATTGGAAAGCACTGTGTGACCTGCTTTTTTTTCTTTTTTCTTTTTTTTTTTTAATTTCTATTTTAATAAAACAAAACACCAAACATTGTGTGAAACTCCCTTTCCCAGGGAATTGGATTTGGAAGTCCACTACTGTCTCGCTGATTAAATGGCTTGTTCATGCGGGGTTCTGTATAAGCCACCCAGTGCACACAGGGGTTCATTTAGTTTTTGTTTGGTTTTATTTAATATCAAAATCGAAGGCAACATTCAGAGATTTAAAAAAGAAAAAGGAAAAAAAAAAAAGTAAGGGGTGAAAAAAGCACGAAACAGCACCAGTGCCTTCCCTGCTCTAGGACTGGCTTCCTGGTTCTGCAGTAGCAGAAAACAAAAGAGAGAGTTTTCACAGAAAAAGCCTTTTATAAAGGAAATTCAATTTCCTCCAAGCTAACAAATAACCACTTCTGGATCAATCAGTAAAATGATATTTTTTAAACCGGTCAGACTGTATATTTCTTTTCCGTGACAATGGTGTTGCCTTTGTTTTTAGGCAGATGTTGTACAGGAGCAACAACTCTGTGTTGTTATGTTGTGTAAAATAAAATATTCACTCGGTACCCCAGCCAGCCTCGCGGTGACTGCCCTGCCGGAGCCGGGCCAGGGCCATGGTGCTCTGCAGCTCCCACCGTGGGTCTGGGAGGAGGACAAGGAGGTGCCAGGGCGAGGGGTCCATCCCCTTGCACCGAGGATGGGCACTGGTGGAGCAGTTGTCCCCGAAAAGGTGCCTGAGCTGCAGTTCTGGAGCGGGAACAGGCATCACCCCCGTCCTGCAGCTTTGGGGAGGGGGCAGGCCTGGGGCACCTTGGGCTGTGGGCAGAGCTGAGCAAGGGCCATGGGTGAGGCAGCTGTACAGGCAGGTACGTGGCCATTCAGCACCTTGCTGGAGGCCGAGGTGATGATGGTCATCTCCTGCTGTCCTAGACTTTTGGAGTGTATTTTCTCTAAACTTTATGGTTTGATCCAGTTCTTTTCAATCCCTGAACGCAGTGAAGGGCCTGGAAGATGATGGTCTCATGTTTAAGCTGCTCTTAGTTGTGGTGCCTGTGGGATAGAGTGGTTTTGGACCAGTCTGTAGGGACAGAACTCCACAGCAGTAGAGGACAGCAGTGTAAATGCCATGTTGTGTGGATGGCAGTTGCTCTGCTCGCTGTAAAGGGAAGTCTGCAGTTAATATTCATTAAACTCATATGGTCATCATGTTCAAATTAGAGACAGGTTAACTCCGAACATTTGTGTATTGTGCATTCTCAGATGCCAAATAATGGGTTTGAGATGTGCTTTGTGCCCATAAAAATGAGAGAATGGTTAAATTTTATATCCTGTATGCTTGTTCTGGGGCGCACCGTAACTAAGGCAGGTGCCTGAGGACAGCAGACTCTAACCAGGGCAGCAGCCAGCCCCAGGGCAGGCGTGGGGGAACATCTCATGGTGGGGAATGGCCTCTGGCATCCTGTCTCTGTCTTCAGGACTGCAGCGTGCGGCTGATGCCATTGTGGGCTGCTCTGGGTGATTTTATTGCCTGCCATGCAAGAACAAAGTCAATGAGGGTGGTGTAAAGGATGTAAAAGAAAGAGGCTGCTTCTTTTTTAGAAACCCTTTTTGCTCCCCTCAGGAAATGCAGAGGCCAAATAGGAAACAAAGCCTCAAAATGAGAAAATCTGCTTCCTGCTGGAAAAGTTTTTAAAAAATGATAAATCCCTCCTCAGATTGTCCTGGCAGCCTATGAGCGCTGCATGAGCACAAGGAAGCTATTAAATAATGTGCTGTCAAGGACAGGGATGGTGTGTCCAAGATCTGGCAGTCTGATGACAAAGGCTTTGCCCATTTTGGGTCAAATGTGAAGGTCTGAACCCCAGTGAGGGACTGCGCTGGCAGAGGCACTGTTCCCCCACGCTGGGGTAGAGTGTCAAAGGTTTGCTGTGGAGGGTTTGGGTTTAATCATGCATTTTAAAAACATCCGATGAAAATGCTTTCTATATGTTGTCTAAAACTGACCTAAATCTGTGTGATGTTTTGTGAAAATGCTAAAATACTAACAGCATCTTGCAGTTTAGGGAAGTTTATTTTTATACTTGTTATTTTTCATTCAAAGGAATAATTTTCTAAGCACTGCAGCCAATGTTCTGTCCGTGGTGCCTCTGTGTCAGGCAGTGTACAGGGACCATATGGACCTGTGTTTGGTTTGATTCTCTGCTGATAGTGCAGGAATGAGAATCTGGCTAGCCGGGTGTTCCTCTCGTGCCAGCTTCTCTCCCTGGCTGAGAGGAATCCTTTGGGAGTGCCCTGGGAATTAAATCATCTGTTCCCACTGGAATAACTGTGCAACGGGGCATTTTGTTTTATTTAGGCTTGATTCAAAGTGTGGAAAGCCTCACAGAGAGGAAATTCTCTGTCCTTTCTGTTCTGCAAAACCATGGGTTGCCAACGGTGAGCATGAGGCAGAAAATGTGCTGAGATGCTCCTGGATCAGAATAACATTGGGTTATCTGCCCCGAACTGGAATAACTCCTCACCATAGGAGGTGATGTGACAGGGTATGATGTGCTGTGACCCCAGCATCACCCCCAGCTGTAGAGGGTCTGCAGGGCCATCAGCCCAAGGTGCCTCCCTGTGCCTCAGGCATTGCCTGCCCGCGGCTTGGCTCTGTGCAGTGCTGCTCAGTTAAGGATTATCTGAGATTTTAACCGTGAGAGGGTCCTTATTCACAGACACTGCTGGAGGAGAAACTTCCTTGCTCTTACTGAAATGGCTGGAAAACACACCGCTGGGCCCAGGCCTTCTCTGGAATGGTGCTTTGTTAGAGGCGGTGCGGCCGTGCCTGGATGGAGGAGATGGGTGTTGTGTTGTGTCCGTTGTTTCTGTGCAGCCTTCCCGCTGTGTCCGGCATGTCCTGACCATGAATACATGGTGCTGCTTCGCTCTGGTGCCTATGTGGCTTTATTTCTGTGTGCCCATGTGTTTGCCAGCCCTCCCCTTGTGCCCACACAGCCCTGCAGCCATTGAGAGGGAGCTGGAAAGCGCGGCCGTGTGTCCGTGCCTGGCAGAGGGGACACAGCTCCCGGGCACCTGCTGCTCCCTGCCAGGGAGGGACCTGGCACCGCTGGGGCTCATCCCTGCAGGAGGCTGGAGGCTGGTGCCAGCAGCACAGGGATGTTCCTGCTTCCCGGGGACTGTGACAGCCCTGCTGGGCATTGCTCTGGGAGCACTCCAGACCACTCGAGTGGCACTGAACTGTGGCAGGTGGACAGTCCTGTGCAGCTGTGTGTGCCCCCTAGAAGGTGCAGTGGGGCCCTTTCTGTGCCATGGCAAGACTGTGCCCGAAGCCATGGTGGGCACTCGGCATGGAGAGGGGCATCCTGCTTGCCTGGGAATGGTTTGAACTGGGAGTAATGGCTACAGCTGCTGCCAGGACCACTTCTCCTCCCTCCTCCCATCTACCAAGGGGAGCCAGAGCCTCAGCGATACTGGAGCTTTGGCAGTGCTGGAGCCTGAGAGGTACCAGTCACAGAGTGGTCACCCCTGTCAGCACTGTGATTGCTCAGGAACATTCACCTCCCTGTTCCAGGGTGCTGCTGCCCGCTCAGGGTGTGCCAGTGCTGCCCGAAAGCCACATTAACAGCAGCCACCCAGTTGCACGGTGCCTTCTCCTGACAGTAATTTTAATGTTGGTCAGAGGCCTTCATTTAAAAGCAGCAAACAGTGGCCAGTCCATAGGGTCCTGCTTACAAAGAACGTGGTTCTCCCACTGCCTGTTTGCAGACGTGTCCCTCGTGCCTGGCAGTGTATTGGGGTGCAGGCAGAGCCTGTGCTGCTGGATCACACCGTGCTCAGGTGGTTGCCTACCATGGCCCCCCAGCCCCGTCAGGGCCCCCCAAAGCCAAGCACCAAGTCTTCTGCACTGCCTCTGTGGTGCTGCACGTCCTGTGACTGTGGTATTGTCCCTTGGGGCATCACGCATGGCAGAGGGCTCAGGCTGGTGCCAGCCCACCTGCACAGCAGCAGCTTGTCCACTCTTCACTGCTGGCTGCGGGCAGGTGCATGGCAGGGGCACTGAGTGCCAGGAAAATCAGCTCTCTGAATAGGAACAGCCGTGTCCTGGGCTGTCTCTGGTGAGTGGCTGAGGTCTGGAGGGTGGCTGAGGTCTGTGACAGCAGTCTGGCTGTCACAGCAGCACAGACCCCGTGGAACAGGACGGTGTTGGTGTGTGG
This sequence comes from Malurus cyaneus samueli, assembly GCA_009741485.1. Classification (NCBI taxonomy): domain Eukaryota; kingdom Metazoa; phylum Chordata; class Aves; order Passeriformes; family Maluridae; genus Malurus; species Malurus cyaneus. Next base: position 97,096 of record VKON01000113.1, on the reverse strand, counting down.
GGCAGCAGCGGTGCCCATTACAGCACCTACACCCCGCAGCTACACAGGCCCAGCAAAATGTGAGTTGTACTGGTTTTGCCAACTGTGGACTTTTAATACAATAGATTTATTCTCAAGAGCCAGTGTGAAGGCTGCTGCTGCAGAGAAAGGGAAGCTTGGCTTGGAAGGAAACTTGAAAGAGCAAACGTGGTGCATGGCTGGCTGCAGACTTCACATCAAGAACTGTGTTTGTATTAAAATTAACAGAATACGCTCCAGGTTTTGTGATGCTGTGTCACCTCAGGTTGTTTCAAGAACTGTACTTTGGAAGCATCTGGGTCAGGAATATGAAAAGTGAGCTCAGGCTGGAGTGCCTGGCTTGGTCTGAACTGATGTTCCTCCTACACTGCCCAGTTCCGCTCTGGAGGCACACACAGTGCTGTGTGCAAGCTGTGCCATCTGCTCTGCAGGGGTTTTATTTGCACTAGGAGAGGCAATGAGGAAAAACAGCCAGGCTTGGAGCCCAGCCCCCTTGGTGGGCACACAGGGACCCCCACCTGACCTAAGGCTGGGCTCTCCATGGCCAGTCTGTAGCCTGGGGGCTGTAAGCCCCCTGCAGCAACACAAAGATGGATGTAAAGTGGTGCCCAACTTGTATTTGCATGTGGCAGTGCACTCGCCGAGGTAAGTGGAGCTGTACTGGTGGCAGATGAGGCTGTGGGATGACTGCCCCATGGGCTGTCCCTGTGCCACGGGGTTGATGTTGGGTCTCAGGGCAGGACAGTGACACAGGGCACATCCTCATCACCGTGACCTTTCCTCGTGTGTGCAAACCTTGGGAAGGTGAGTGCTGTCAGTGCTCACCCACTGCCCTGCTCTGGCACCCTCAGCTCTGCGGGAACCCCTGGCAGTGTGCAGAGCTGGAGTGCTTGCCGTGGGCAAAGCCTTGGCCTAGGCAAGGACAGAAGCAAGTCTGGAAATTGGAGAAGTCTTTGGTTCTGGAACAAGGAGCTTTGCTGGTTCTGTTGAGGGTTTTGGGGGTTGTCTTGTTAGTCGGATTTTCTCTGTAGCAGCAGCAGTAGTGCTGTGCCTGCACTCCCTGACGATGACACGATCGTGTGGATGGGGGACACTGGGTAGTGTTGGTCCAGTCTCTTGTTAGCCCTGTGTCCTGTTAGCCTGGTGTGCCATCAGCCCAGTCTGCTGTTTGCTGCCACACTGCGCTGCTGCATCGCAGCCCCTGCAGTGCGGGGGGCACCAAGGCAGTGGGTGCCAGGGCCAAGGACAGGCTCTGCTGCTGCTCCCTGCCCAGGCTGGCCCATGGCTGGGACCCCTGGTGCAGTGTCCAGGCTGGTCCATGGCTGGGACCCCTGGTGCAGTGCCAGGCTGGCAGCTCCTGGGACCCCTGGTGCAGTGCCAGGCTGGCCCATGGCAGCTCCTGGGGCTGTCGGTGTGGTCCCACATTGGCGCAGCTTTGGCCGTGGGAAGGGCCTGCTCCTGTCCCCTCACTGTCTCTGTTCTGTCTCTTTGCGCAGAAGCCGGGGCCTCTCTGCAGGACACCAGCCCTTCTCCACTCCCTGAAAATGTTGCCACCGATGTTCTTACTCGGCAGAAAACAATACGGTTCCAACTCTCTGAGGATTGACGTGTCGCACCGCACTCACCCACCGAAACCTTTACTTGAAGCTGCAGCCGAGGCCACGTGGCCATCAAGGTCGGCTGCCTCAATAAACTGTCTTCCCCTTTCACAGGTTGCCCGTCTCCACCCATCATCTGCCACTTTAAGTCAAAAATACCTGTTTTTCTGGTGTCCAAGGTTTTTATAAGTAAAAATTATGATGAAAAATCTGGTGGCAACAGCTGCAGTCCCGGGTCATGTTCCATGTCGCCAGTGGTGAGGTCACGAGCTGTAAACGTGGTAGCTTCAATCACCTGAACAAATAAATGTTTTACTACAATGGCATGGGCATGTTGGTTTGATGGGGGGGGGGGTTGTGCCTGGAGGTTGATTGATCCAGAGGTTCTGTGCTGCCTGGGGTCCATACCATGGAGAGGCCCCATGCTGCCGGGGGACTGTGCCCACGGAGAGACCCGACGCTGCCCAAGGTCCACGTGCCCGGCCGTGCTGTGACAGGTCAGGCTGGGCACTGCAGCGAGTGATGGTGAGGGATTCCTGTGTTTGAGCGGGAGGAGTGAGCTGTGCCCAGCTGCCGCCCCAGCTCGTGGCCATTGCTGCCACTGGCCCAGGGTGACCAGCTGGTCAGGCAGTGATGCCGCCAGAGAGCTGCCTGTCTTTGCCCCTTGGTTCTGGACAGCGATCTGAGCCTTGGCCAGAGAGGGAGCCCCGTCTCCCACAGGGGGAGAGCTCTGGGGCACCAGGATGCTGCCCCACAGAGCCCCCTCCCTGTGCCAGGAGGGCAGCCTGGGCTGTGGTGGGTAACAGCACTGCAGGCTGCTCCAGCACCATGTGCCAAGGGTGCCGTGGAGCAGGCAAAGCGCTGAGCACAGTGTGCCAGGAGCTCTGGTGTCATGTCAGCCCTACCAGGACAGCCTGGCGTGGGGGGACATCTGGGGACTGTCCTCTCTCATGCTGTCCCAGTCCCTTGGGCCACGCAGCCTCATTTTGCTCCTCTAACAAGACCAAAGGGTTTTTTTGGATTTTTTTTCTTTTTCTTTTCTCCCTTGCCAGCATTCCATCTGGCTCACAGATATAATTAGAGCTTCCTCAGAACCACAGCGAATCAGCCAGCCTTAACATAACTTCAGGAGAACAAATCACAGGTCTGGTAAGTGTGTCCTGTCACCAGGACTGAGGCAGCCCCAATGGGGGTCTCCTGGTCCCACTGGTAGCTCCTGTCCTGCTGTGCTGATGATGGAGCTCAGTCTGGGCAGCTGGCTGAGCAACTCGCCCGTGGCTTGTCTGTACCAGCAGAGACATCAACATCTCCCCAGAACACAACAGTCCATGGAGGAGAGGCTGAGCTGAGCCGGAGCCTCACCTGTCAGGTCCCCTCCTATGCTTCTTCCTCTGATGCTGCAGAGACAGGATTCACCCCATGGCATCGGCAAGGGACCCCAAGCTTGACACCCAAGGCTTGTGCCTGTGTGAAAGGTTCAGTGATGGTCTGGCCCTACAGATGGTCCATGGTTCATCCAGTGCACGGAATGCCATGCTGAGTAGGAGCTTGAAGGAGAAAAGCCATGGGCTTTGATCAAGGGTGGGATCATCGCTCCTGTTCTCACGAAGCCCAAGCAGTGATCTTTCTGGTGCTGCACACAGCCTGGATTTCATGTGGATTATAGTAACCATGGTTTGTTCTTCCCTTTCCTTGCCATGCAGTGCAACTGAGGTTTAAATTCTGGAAGAGACTGAGCCCCAAATAAAATACTTTTCAATAAAATGTTCAGTGACCATTGAGTCCACAGACCCATCCCCTCTCACTGCAGATGGAGTGACTCCCCCGGTGAAGTTCAGGACAACTGTCCATTCTCAGAGCAAGCAGGTGACACTGAGGTCTGCAAAGCAGCTGGACAGAGCAAATACACGACCCAGATATGTGAGGTACAGAACGGCAGAGGCTGCAGCTTCCTTCTAGCATCCTGCATTCAGCTGCGTGGCTGCCGAAACCCCTGGTTACACCAACATGCTCCAGGTTCCAGCTTCACAGACCACACCCACGCTTAGGATTTCATTCCACATTACCATCGTGTTATTCTCCTCATTCAGTGGCTCCAATTTCAGACTTCCATGCACAGAGCAGATCTACTTTCCCCTTGCTGATTCCTTTCTGTGTCCTTTTAATTAATTGTCAAACTAAGTTCCACCTGTCAGTTCAGTGCTAACTGGAAATACAGCTTTCATGGGGCAAAATTCACTGCAGTTGTGAAACAGATTTGGGGAAAAAACTTGAAATTCTGTGGAGTACAGTGTGCTTGCTATACGGTACTATGGGTGATCCTCTTTCTGGGCAAGAGGTAGGGGCTCATCTGCCAGGATGGCATTTCATCCATAAAGGGTTGAAAGGAACATCAACAAGCAAAAGCGACCTATCAGGAGACCCAGAACTTGGACACTTACTGAAGAACCATTCAAATCACCTCATTTGCTGAAGCTGAAAGCAATTGTGGCCCAGAAACAGCGCTTCCTTTCTCCTGGTGGGTGCTGCATCAGTGTCCCATGCCAGCCTCGGCTACGGGTGGGCTCCTCGCCAGTGCTGTGATGTTTCAGGGGCTTCCTCACGAGTGGCCCCATGGGCCTGACCCCTCTTAGTGGTCACTGACTCAGCACAAGGAGTGAGTGGATTGTTGTGGGAACCAAGGCAGGAAATGTGTCTGTAGGCACTGAGGAGCTGGGGGCAGGGGTCCAGGGGAGGCCAGTGGGGTGCAGAACACGCTGCCCCAGCAGCTCTGGGGGCTCAGCCAGCCTGGCTCACTGCTCACAGGTCTGTGGGATGACCAGATGATGGTGGTGTGATGAGTTGTCTTGTGCTGTTCCAGGGCATCCTCAGTTGGAAAATCCTGGGCATTTCAGCCCACCAGCACTCCTCACTGCAGCATGTGCTCGGCTCTTGCAGCCCCACAAGGCACCAGGGAGAGCTAGATGGGAATTTTCAGATTAAACCTTGTTATCACAGAGATACACAGATTTGTCATGGTCTAGTTCTGATTTGTTGGTTCTGTTCTTTTTTTCAGTAGGGAAAAACTAAGTGAAGAAGAACTTTCTGTTCAGAGACACATGACAGCCCAGAGCAGATTGAGGAGCATCAGTCTGGGAAGCAGGAGCTCCAGATGGGGCTGGATTTGCAGTGGGGATGTGACTCTCCTTTTCCTTGTCTGATGCAAACAACACTCAAAGTTACCAGACACTGCTGACAACTTCTTTGGTATTTTTCATTTGGATTTTTGTTTGCTTTTTTGGGGGGTGGGGGGCGGTGGTGTTTGTTTTAAATCTCTTGGAAGCTTTATTGAAACCATGGAAGCACTTGCAGGCAGCACATCCCACTTGTACAGGATGGCCAGGTTTGGGGCACAGAGGCAGCTCCTCTGGGGTGTTGCCAGCTGGGCAGGCGATGTGGTCATGTGGGAGCTGTGTTTGCTGCAAGCTGGGATTTCCAGAGGCATTTTCACAGAAATCTGAAAAACAGAGAGGGCAGCCAAGGGTGAGCTCCTTGCGGGGCATTAGGGAAAATTGCCCAGTTAGGCAGACCCTGCCCAGCAGGCAGCAGCACTCTGGAGAGGTGGACTGACCTTCCCAATGGCGTGAGGAAGCTGCAGGAGCGGTGTCACTGTGTGACCGCAGGATTGGGGTCTGGGGCTGCCAAGGACGTGCCCAAACAGAAGCAGGTGAGTACCCCCCGGTGCCACTCAGCAGAGACACATGGGGAGTTTTGAGGCCACTGGGAAAAATATTTAATTGTGGGCCACCCTTTAAGGGACCATGTTTTCCTGTATTTTTTTTTCCATAAATTCTCTTGTGTACACAGTATCAGAGCTGGGCTGGTTCAGCATTGGCATTTGCCATAGGATGATGTTGTCAGTCTCCTAAAAGAGAATTTCACCACACTGCCGTCTGCTTAATGACATGGCAATCCCTTTTTCCAGTTATACTGGAAATACCTTAGTCGTTCAGCATTACTTCAAGGTGCTATATGCACCACCACATCTGTGCTCATGCTGCTGAGGGGCAGTAATTACACAGCTCCTAAACACTCATTCATTCGAAGTGGCCTCACATTCATCTTTATTATTGAGGAGTGTTCATCCCTAAAAAATTTTCCGACCCTCAAAGTCCTAAAACCCTACTGAAATTTGAAATAGGTGAAATCTAATCTGTGCCTATGCTGATGTCCTCTCACTGTCTCACCGGGCAAATGTGGGCAATTCACTGTTGGGGCCAAACCTGTGAGCAATAGGGAGATGAACAGTGTTTGTGCCTCAGCATTTTGTGCCAGGGTTCCAGAAGAGGCAGGGGAGAGGAAGGACTCTGGTCCTGCTGCCTCTCCAGCTGCTGGCCAAGTGGCTCAGGCTGGATGTGGGGACAAACCTTCCCCCTGGGCAGTGGAGCAGGGAGGACAATGTGTGACACCTCTGTCCACGGAGATTTGTGACAGCCAAGGGGTAAAGCCCTGAGTAACCTGGTCTGAGCCCAGGGCTGGCCCTGCTGTGAGCAGGGACCAGGGCACAGACTCCCTAGGAAGTCCCACCCAGGCAATTCCATGTTTCTGGGGTTCATCATGGAGCAAAGGAATGGGGGTTCACCCAAACCCCTGCAGAGAATGGCACTGCCTTTGGGAATTGCCCGCTGCCAGGAGTGGCACTGGAATTATCTGCCAGATGCCAAATGGGCCCGTCCTTTCTCTCCAAGTGTTTGATGCTGCCTGTGCCATTGCAGGGCGATGGAACCTGCTGCCTACTGCAGCAGGAGAGATGATGGTGATGGAAGAAGCTGCCCACCCCAGAACAGCCCATCAGCCACTGGTGTGAGAGTGACCCAGCTAGGGCTGGGGAGGCAATGGGGAAGGGGCAAGGGATGAGGGGCTGCACTTGGTTTTCTGGGTAAAGCAGGCCAGGAGTGACAGCAGGGCGAACCCACACAGGTGAGAGCTACTTGCCTGCTTTGTTGGGATGAAAAGGCAGGTTGTAAGAAGCGTTGCCATGCCAAAGCCTGGCCACAATGGCCTCTCCCTTGGGGTGGGTGTTGGGGGCCTTGCAGCAGCTCTGCCTGTGTCAGGGAGGGATGGCACCGGGTGTTGGAGGGTGGCTCTGCCATAGAACCCACGCAGGGAGGTGGTGTGTGTGTGTGTGTGTGTGTGTGTGTGTGTGAACAGCCTCCAAAGGAACATCTGCCCTGCAAGTATGTTGTTTGTTGTGTAGTTCACTGAAACCAAAGAAAATTTAAAGTCAACTATATTTAGTGTTTTTGTTGGGTTGAAACCCCTTACAGCAGGTGGGTGGAAGGCAAACCCTTAGGGAGCATTTATTTTGTAGTTACATTAAAAGCCGTTCTTGAAAGAAAAAGTCAGTTGTAGCTACCCCAGAAGGCTTCTTACTGTACCACATCTAAGGCTGGGCTCAGGCTGATCTGAAGGTCATGGCTCAGCAGGTCACCAAATAATGTCACAAGAGCACAGGAGTATGGGCAGTTGGGGGACAATGTGGCTCTTGGAGTGGTGATGATCATGGTCAGACGCTCAGTAATGGTTGGCCAGCAGTGTGCTGGGAGGTTTTTGAACTCATTACACAGTGACTGTGTCTGACACTACAATAAGAGATGTCCCTGATGAAAATGTGCTGCAGAGCACCGTGGGGAACACTGCTGTTTGAGAACATGCTGCTTGATTGCTTGTGCTGGATAAACTTCTGTCTGAAGCTCTATGGAGTTTCAGTACTGCTTCTTAAGCAGGGTTGAGATATATTTGTGTATTTTTGCTGATGTAGTAGATAAATGTGTTGTACAAGCAACCTTTCTGTCCCCATTACTCCCTCACATTAACTGAACAAATAACCAGTTGAGCTTGGCTGAGAGGCTGCCGGTTGTGCTTTGGAGAGATGCAGCAGGGTACAAATTGCAAAGAGCATCTTGACAGCTTGCAATAAGCTGCGCTTAAAAAATTCCTGCAATATAGGAGAGCTGGAGCTGAGATTCTGTTTCTCCTTTGGAAACAGGAAGGTTCGTAATCATACATTGCTGTTGCCAGAGGCACATGGTATGAGCAATCTGTGGTGGTGGAAGTACCTGCACTCTGTCCAAATTCCCAACAGCTTTGGGTCTTGTTGCCCTCTCCCTAAGGCACAAGCTGTCGTGTAGTGCAGGGAGGAGAGTGGTGGGAACCCCCGGTTCATCATTGATTGTAGCTGATGGCAAAGGTTGTGTTCATAGAGTCACAGATTGCTTCGGGTTGGAAGGGACCTTAAAAGTTCATCTTGTTCCACCCCCTGCCAGGGGTGGGACACCTTCCACTGTCCCTGGGTACTCCAAGCCTTGGACACTGCCAGGGATGGCGAGCCCACAGCTCCTCTGGACAATCTGTGCCAGGGCACCTCACCTTCGCTGTAAAAAAATGATCTCTAATTCCTGTTACTGTCGTAAATGGCAGATTATATGTTTCTTTACTGATCAGGGATCTGAAGGTAGATGCTCAAATAAGATGTAAAACACGATGCCAGCGGAGAGAGGAGGCTTTGCTCCCGCTGTCAGGGTGTGCCGGTTTCGGGCTGCTGCGCTGGAAGCAGACGCGCCGGTCATTGTCGGCCCCTCCTGACCGTGCTGGGCAGCGGGGGACAGGGTCAGCCCCTCCTGACCGTGCTGGGCAGCGGGGGACAGGGTCAGCCCCTCCTGACCCTGCTGGGCAGCTCTGGGTCAGCCCCTCCTGACCGTGCTGGGCAGCTCTGGGTCAGCCCCTCCTGACCGTGCTGGGCAGCTCTGGATCAGCCCCTCCTGACCCTGCTGGGCAGCGGGGGACAGGGTCAGCCCCGGGTCCCTGCAGCATCTCCCCGCTCAGATGGAGCGCTCAGGCGGGCACAGGCAGCGGCAGAGCCCGATGGTTTGTGCGGCAGGGATGCTGTCGCGGCTCGCCCCCGCACAGGTATTTCCGTGCCGCAGGAACGCGTGGGCTCCCGGAGCGCTCCCGGAGCGCCGCCAGCCCGGGCACAGCGCACTCTGCTCGGGGGAACCCTTGGGCTGCGCTCTCCGCGCTGTGACACCATACGGACCCGCAGAGCCTCATCCCTTCTCTGATCCAGGGGTGCTCGGCTGGCTCTATGCCGCCCCGCTGACAGGGCTGCAGAGGGACACTTGTGCTCCTGGCCCCAAAAGCGTGACCCCACACCGGTCCTGAGCAGCTGTGCCCCCGAGCGGGCACAAATCTTTGGCTGTGACTGCGTTGGCTCTGCCTTGGCTGCGGTGGGGAGAAGGATGGGCTGATGGCTGGAGCTGTGTGCTGTGGCAAACAGTGTTTATGAAGGACAGACCCTCGGTAAAAAGCAAGGGATTTAATATTTGCATTGAATATAAACCATAAATGAGATTTCAGGAGGGAGTGGTATCAAATATGCTGATAGTCCTCAGCTTTGTTTTAGAGGAAAAGGGTGTGTGGGGGGTGTGACGAAAGAAGAAAGGAACCATCTGCCCCGTGTCTGTGATGGATGAGGAAGCACATGGTGGAGCTGCGGGCAGGTGACCTGCGGGAGAGCCTGGGGACTGCTGAGGTGGAGGTTGGGGCTGCTCACTCGGGGAGGCTCTTGTGTACTCAGGAAGGTTCTCCCAGAGCAGACACCTCTGCTGGGAATGGCACAGACCTTGTTTAGGCAAGAGGCTCCAAGGACATTTCCTGTGATTCTGTCAATCTGTGATAAGAAGTTCTTCCCCCTAGACAGAAGTGTTCTCCATTTGGAAGGAAATGAACTGGGGGGACTCTCACTCATACTTATAGCTCCTTGCACTTGCCTTTGCTCCTTCTAAGCAGCCATTTTGCCCAGCACACAGAATTAGAATGAAGTTGGCAGATGGAGTCTCTTGTCCCACTGTACTACCTGTAAAGCTTCCTCGAGGGGGATCTTGGGGGAAAAAGTGCTAGGTCGCGCTAGGAATCCCTTTTGAAGGAATGTGTGGAAAAGGGAAGTTCAGCTGCTCGAGGCATGGGAGTTTTCTCTTTTTCTCTGTATAAGAAAGATGTGCACAGGTAAGGCGCTTATTGAGCAGCAGCACAAGACCTCCCTGCCCAGGCATCCTCAGAGATCTCCAACCCAAATCATCCCGTGATTCTGTGAGCAAGGCACACACCTGTAGCATGGAGCAAGGGTCAGTGACTGTCACTTAGGATAAAATGCCCACTGCTGTTGACAGCAGCACCGGCTGTGGTGGAGGATCCACCGGAGCAGTGGATGCTGAGCGGGTGCTCCATCCTGCTGGTTTTCTTTTATCCAACAGTCTCCACAGTGGAGCTACCCAGGATTTCTCGTTTAACAAGATCCCTCCTTCTTTCCCCTTGGCCACGGCCTTAAGAGGAATCTCAAAGGCCCGTCATATCTCCAGCCTGTGGGAAGTGCAGTCCAGCTCTGGCAGGGTAACCCCAGCCCCAGGATCATGATCCCACTGCTGCCTGCTGCCCTTCCTCTCCTCAGGTGGCTGGGATGGATGGGGCCTTTAAAAAACCCAAACCCCACAATGCCTTAGGCAAAATAGCAAACCTCAGCGTGATTTAAGAAAGGAATGCAACAGAGCTGAGCACAGGTTTCTATGCTGGTAATTTTTTTTATATGTAGGAGCTAGGGATGGAGCAAGACATGGGGAATTTTGTTTGCTCTTAGTTTGCCTATGGTTAGTTTTGTTTGGGGTTATTTTGTGGGGGGTTTTTTTTCTGTTGGATTTTATCCTTGCATAGTGAAATAATAAAACTCATCCCTTCTCTGATCCAGGCAAGCCTTTCCAGTTCCTCAGCATGTACTGATGCTTTGAAGAAGGAAAAAAGGGGAGAGGGAAGGAATCTGCAACACATTCAGCATGGGTTTACATTAAATCTTCATAATCTTTATCCCACTGGGGGTGTGTGATAGCACTGAATTTGCCAGCTGTGCACAGCTGGATGCTCTGGAGCATAGCAAAACCCCGAGAAACACAGGATGGTCTGGCAGTGTTGGAGGGTGGATGGGAGGGCTGAAGGGGTGCAGGGGGTCTCACTTCCCCCCTGCGCCCTGCTGAGACCCGGCCCGAGCAGCACAGGGTGTCCCATGGGTGTCCCATGGGTGTCAGGGTGAGGACAAGGCCCTGTCACCCTCACTGCTGCCTTGGAGCACCCCTGGAGTGGCAGTGCTTCCCTTTGCCAAGGGAGGGTGGCGGTGGGGTGAGCACCCACCCGCTCTAGGCACTGAGCTGCCCATCTGTGTCACCCCCGAGCTCCTGCTCTGCTCCTGCTCTGCTTGCCTGCTCCTGCTCTGCCTCCTGCCCTGCTCCTGCTCGTTCCGCTGTTGTCCCCAGCTCTGCTCTTCTGTCTGCTCCTGCCATCTGTGCCCCAGTCCTGCTCTGCTCCTGCCTGCTCCTGCCCTGCTTCCTCTCTGATCTGTCC
>VKON01000113.1:67149-80578 GCA_009741485.1 Malurus cyaneus samueli | reverse complement strand
ACCTGGTCTGCTCCTGCGTTGCTCTGCTTCTCCTGCTCCTGCTCTTGCCTGCTCTGTCTGCTCCTGCCTGCTCTGCCCTGCTCCTGCTCTGCTGCTCTGCTCTGCTCTCTGTCTGCTCTGCTCTGCTCCTGGTCTGCTCCTGCTCCTTTGGTCTGCTCTGCTCCTGGTCTGCTCCTGCTCTGCTCCTGCCCACCAGCAGCTGCTTCCAAGGGACCCTTCACATGGAACCCCTTTCCCTTCTCCCCTGGCTGCGAGTCCGTGTCTGGAGCAGCAAAAACACCTAAGCATGGATAAAATGAGAGGGGGGAGCTGGTGTTTCCTTCTGTGTTTCCAAATTATCTTTTGTGTAGTGTCCATTTGATGTGAACAAAGAAACTGTCTTTAAAAGCTCTTTTTCATCTCTTTAATTTGTTGGTTCCCCCCCCCGCCCCCCGACAGAAAAAGGTTGTTTACTTTTCTCTATTTAGTATCTCTGCCTTTGCTTTAAACTTAATCTTAGCATCATTTGTCTTTACCTCTATTCAGAATCCATGAAGCAGTTTAAAAGGAAGATTTGCATGCAAAGGAATATGTATTTTAGCAGTGGACTTAGAGCCTGATGTGTTTTGGTTCCTTTGTTTCTGGGTTTTGTTTTTAGGGGTTTTTTGGTTTTTTTGGGGGGGGTTTGTTCTGTTTTTTGCTTTGGTTTTTTTTGGTTTTTGTTTATGGTGGGTTTTTTGGTTTTTTTTTTTTTTTAGGTTTTTTTTTTTTGACCTGCTTTTTCTCCTGTCCCTTTTCTGGCTGGAACTTCTTCAATTCTCCTATGTTTCTAACTGTTGTTCTCACTGATAACAAAGACATGTCAAGTATGTTTTTCCCATCAAAATGTGTTAAGAAAACAAATCACCTCTGAAATGCTTTTTCTAGTGTGCCTTTTTTCCTTTGGTGGCTCCACTAAACTGTGTGAGGTGTTCCCCAGCACCTTTCCTGATGAGAGGAGACTCGAACCTGGCAAAAAATGTGATGGATGGGAGAGACGGAGCACTGTGGGCACTGCATTTGTCACCTGCACTGTTAGTGTCACACGCGGTGTGTGTGGATCCCTGGCGTGGGAACTGAAGTGTTGGTGCCTGGGCATCTGTCAGCAGCGAGACCCAGGCAGGGAATCCAGCCTGGCTGGTGAGAGCTGACTCGTCAGCAGCTGTTACTTGTCATTTCTGGGGGGTCACCAGTTCATTTCTAACACTGATTCGGGGCGAAGTGAGGCCATGACTGTGGGACCTGTTCACAGCTCTTCACAGCTTCTACCTTTCCTGCTGCATTTGAGTGCAAGAAATAAACCTCGAGTTTCCACCTTGTGCAGTGTCAGGGGAGTGCCAGGGGAGCACCTGGGGCACCCCTGGATGCCATGCAGTGGGAAAAGCAGTGCCAGTGGAGCACCTGGGGCACCCTGGATGCCATGCAGTGGGAAAAGCAGTGCCAGGGAGCACCTGGGCACCCCTGGATGCCATGCAGTGGGAAAAGCAGTGCCAGTGGAGCACCTGGGCACCCCTGGATGCCATGCAGTGGGAAAAGCAGTGCCAGTGGAGCACCTGGGGCACCCCTGGATGCCATGCAGTGGGAAAAGCAGTGCCAGGGGAGCACCTGGGGCACCCCTGGATGCCATGCAGTGGGAAAAGCAGTGCCAGTGGAGCACCTGGGGCACCCCTGGATGCCATGCAGTGGGAAAAGCAGTGCCAGGCTGGGCTGTGGTGGTGTCTGGGCTATTGACTGCTCTGAGGCCTGGCTTGGGCATGGATCAAATGTTCTGGGTGGCAAACAGATTGTGATGAACTGCTTCGATATTTTACTTTTAGTTCTGCTCAGACACTTTGGGCAGATCCTGTTTGTTATGGATATTTTGCTGTAAAACACTGAAAATGCTGTGTTCTTGGCTCTTTGCCCATACCCTTGGGCTAAAGAAGTTTCCCGACCTTGGAATGGTGAAAAAAAGAGGCAAATGCATCCATGTGATATTTGAGAAAGTCATAAATCCAAGCTGGAATGAGAAGTAATGTAGTCATCCCTTTGGAGTTGTTTTCTGTAAGAAAATATGTACTGAGTATGAAATTTGCATCCATTTGCTTTGATAGCAATGGGACAAGACAGTATGAATTTCTTAAAAGACACCATTTGAATTTATGCCCTGCATTTGTGGGTAGCCCAGAGCTGCACTGGCAGCCACAGCTGGGGTTGGAGCAGGTTCCTCTGGGCGGCTCCGAAGGCTTTGCTCAGGATGTGACAAGTTGTTTTGCACAGAGTATGTTCTTTGAAAAGCTGCTGCTAATATAGTTGGACCAAAACTGTGAGTGCATTGCATTTTGAAAGTTCTAAACCAAAGGAAACTCTTAATTATTGCAACAATGAGCTCAGGTGTGCGACACAACCCTGCAGCACAGAGTGCTTGGGGAGAAGCAGTGTGAGCTCCCGCTGCTCATCCAGCACCACTCAGCTGGTTGTTTATTGTTTATTGTTTATGGGGTGGTGGATAAATCCCAGAGGGCAGAGCATTGGCTGGTGCCTGTCATGCTGCCAGCCCAGGGATGTCCAAGTTCCTCTGTGCTGTCCCAGCCTCTCCTGCTCTGTGCTGGGGGCTGTGCAGGTGGGGAGTGGGAGCCTGGGCACAGATCTGTCCCTTCTGCACTCGCTGCCAAGGAGCCGATCCACGATGAGCTGGAAGTGTCTGCCCTCACACCAGCCATTCTTGGCAGTGTCCCATGGCAGTAGTGCCACATGCAGGACACTCCCCTGTTTCTGACAAAGCCAGGATGGGATGGTGGGCATGGCTCTGGGCCAACTGGTACCTCTGGCCATTGCTTCCCGGGTGCCTCCTCTTCCCTAGTATTTTATTCAACAGTATTTTATATTGTCTCGGCTGTTTCTGGCACTCTTCCTCACCACATTCAGTATCCAATATCTCATGAATTCTAATTTTATTTTTGTTTAGGTGGCACTGTGTGCTCCGTGCTGATCAGGAGGTCTCATCCCAGGGTCAGCTTTGAGCTGGGGGCAATGCTTGGCACTGGGGCAGCGCCTGCCACTGCTGTGCGTGGGCAGAAGAAATTCCTGTTGCCAGAGTTTGCAGTTCCTTTATCCCGTGTTAGGGGAGGGAGGCAGCTCTGCCCTGAGCTGGGGACAGCAGCCCTTCCTCCTGCACGGCCAGCACTGCTCCTGCTCTGCACTGCAGCCCACGGGTCCTTGTGGGGTGGGTTTGCTCTGGAGGATGTGCTGGATGGGTTTGCACAGGAGGCTGTCATTCCTGCCGTGGCTGTGATTTTTGCCGTGGCTGTGATTCCTGCCNTGCCGTGGCTGTGATTTTTGCCGTGGCTGTGATTCCTGCCGTGGCTGTGATTTTTGCCGTGGCTGTGATTTTTGCCGTGGCTGTAATTCCTGCCGTGGCAATAATTCTCTTCTGCTCACACAGCAGCACAATGGGCTCCAGCCTGGCTCTCACTGGATCATCCCTTCCCCAGCTAAAGGGGAGAAATCTCCACTCAGCTTCCAGGCACCGAGTGCTGATCAAACGATACCGACCCACTTCTGAGGGTTTGTTTGATCCTTTTCTAAGTGGCTTAGTCTCCTCTACACTGAATATACAAAAGCTTTTCTTATATCCAATTAGGATTTATTCTGGGTCCAGGTGACACTTCACTCTTGTTCAAAGGCTCCTCTCCCTGCTGTAGGAGAACTCAAGCTGCTGCTTGAGGTGCGAGGAGGGGGAGAAGCTCCTTGCTTGTTTTTCTGGTCAATTTGTCAATTGAACAGAGTGTTTCACACAACCACAGACACAAAATAATTGGCTACACTGCACTTTCCTGGGCAGGTATTTGGGAGTCAGTGTGGGGAAAATGCTTAGTGTGCTGGAGTGATACTGCAGATGAGTTGTGAGCCCCAGTGGGGACACATTGGGACTTGTCGGGTATGTCTGCCAGGGCCAAATTGGATGTGAGGAGTCAGGGGAATTGCCCTGGCAGGGCCTTCCATGTGATCCTGTCCCCTTGCTTCTGTAGGGGAGTGATGCTGCTGCTCCATCCTCGTGCAACCCTCACATCCAGGTGCTATTTCCACATCCTTGGTCGCTGTAGATCACCACTTTATCAGGGAATTGTATGCTAAAACAACATTTTTTAGAGATATTAATTTCCTATGAGGAGTTCACCAATGTCTGAGTGACACAAAAGCTGTCTGAGCTTCCTTTTTCTGCTGCAGCCTCCACACTGAGGGAACAGCGAGCTGAGCTGTCTCCTGCATCTTCTCTATCTGCTTGTGTGGCTGGTCAAGGATATTTTAGCAATGCCTTCAAAGGCATTTTGTTTGCACAGGTGTCACTGAAGATTAAGATTAGCATATGAAGTCTATTATTTGGAGCTCATGTGTCCCCTGTTCCCAGGAAGCGACTTGGCTCAGTTGTCAGAGCCTTGGAGAGGTTTGCAGAGCTGGCAGCTGGAAATACAAACAGCTTCTAACAGCTCTTTTAGGCCAGAAAGCAGAAATAAAGTCTAGAGAAGGCTGTCAGTGAGAGCTAAAACCTGACCAACTCAGGCAGAATGTCACACATAGGACTGGACGGTTGGCTGGGGTTTAGAGACTTGGGACTCAAATTTGGGGACATGGTTTGGTGGCAAAGGTGGTGGTGGTGCTATGTTGATGGTTGGTCTTGGTGATCTTAGAGGTCTTTTCCCAAACTTAATGATCCTGAGAGTCTGCCAAGTGTCAGTAGAGGAATCTGTACCTTTACTTTTCACTGTTCCCCTCTTCCTGTGTATTTAGTGATCAATAACATTAGTACTGACCGTTCCTTTGAATGATGGCTGAAATGTGCATCAGCACAAACTGTTCCTTGTGTAATAAATTATGTGGGAAATCCTAAGTCCAGGGCTTTTAGGAAAGCTCCTGCCCTGCTAGAGGAGTAGAACTCGTGGGGTGCGTGGCAGGGGTGGCAGTGCTGAAGACATCTTCACGGTAATGAAGAACACGGTTTCTTCCTCAGCCTTGTCCAGGAGGTGCAGCTCTCCTTGGGCACTGCTCTGATCCCGGCAGAGGGATGGATTCTGCCCTGGCAGCGGCTGGAGCGTGGCTGGGGTGATGTCCCTGCAGAACAGCTCCTTGCTGGAGCCTGGCACAGCCTCTCCTGCGCTGGCACCGGTGTTTCTCCTGCACTGGCACCGGTGTTTCTCCTGCACTGGCACCGGTGTTTCTCCTGCACTGGCACCGGTGTTTCTCCTGCACTGACACCGGTGTTTCTCCTGCAGCTGGCACTGGCTGTTTCTCCTGCACTGGCTGTTTCTCCTGCACTGACACGGTGTTTCTCCTGCAGCTGGCACCGGTGTTTGCTCCTGCACTGGCACTGGTGTTTGCTCCTGCACTGGCACCGGTGTTTGCTCCTGCGCTGGCACCGGTGTTTCTCCTGCAGGCTCCGGTGTTTCTCCTGCACTGGCACCGGTGTTTCTCCTGCGCTGGCACCGGTGTTTCTCCTGCGCTGGCACCGGTGTTTCTCTCGTGCTGGCACCGGTGTTTCTCCTGCGCTGGCACTGGTGTTTCTCCTGCACTGGCACCGGTGTTTCTCCTGCACTGGCACCGGTGTTTGCTCCTGCACTGGCACCGGTGTTTCTCCTGCGCTGGCACCGGTGTTTCTCCTGCACTGGCACTGGTGTTTCTCCTGCACTGGCACCGGTGTTTCTCCTGCACTGGCACCGGTGTTTCTCTCGTGCTGGCACCGGTGTTTCTCCTGCGCTGGCACCTGGTGTTTCTCCTGCACTGGCACCGGTGTTTCTCTCGTGCACTGGCACCGGTGTTTCTCCTGCACTGGCACCGGTGTTTCTCCTGCACTGGCACCGGTGTTTCTCCTGCACTGGCACCGGTGTTTCTCCTGCGCTGGCACCGGTGTTTCTCCTGCCTGGCACCGGTGTTTCTCCTGCGCTGGCACCGGTGTTTCTCCTGCAGCTGGCACTGGTGTTTCTCCTGCACTGGCACGGTGTTTCTCCTGCACTGGCACCGGTGTTTCTCCTGCGCTGGCACCGGTGTTTCTCCTGCACTGGCACCGGTGTTTCTCCTGCGCTGGCACCGGTGTTTCTCTCGTGCTGGCACCGGTGTTTCTCCTGCGCTGGCACCGGTGTTTCTCCTGCGCTGGCACCGGTGTTTCTCTCGTGCTGGCACCGGTGTTTCTCCTGCGCTGGCACTGGTGTTTCTCCTGCACTGGCACCGGTGTTTCTCCTGCACTGGCACCGGTGTTTCTCCTGCACTGGCACCGGTGTTTGCTCCTGCGCTGGCACCGGTGTTTCTCTCGTGCTGGCACCGGTGTTTCTCCTGCAGCTGGCACTGGTGTTTCTCCTGCACTGGCACGGTGTTTGCTCCTGCACTGGCACCGGTGTTTCTCCTGCACTGGCACCGGTGTTTCTCCTGCACTGGCACCGGTGTTTCTCCTGCGCTGGCACCGGTGTTTGCTCCTGCACTGGCACCGGTGTTTCTCCTGCACTGGCACCGGTGTTTCTCCTGCACTGGCACCGGTGTTTCTCCTGCGCTGGCTACGGTGTTTCTCCTGTCCTGGGGTGGGTGACAGTCCCTCAGCTGCTCTCAGCAGTGTCCAGGGCTGCAGTGTCCCTGCGGCAGAGCCCCTCTCCAGGCACAGGGGCAGACTGTGATCAGAGCCAGCCTGCAGCACTGACCTGTCTATTGGAGACTCCTTTGTTTTGTTCTGTGCAAATGTGTGGAGATCATCGTGATCCTCACTGCGCTCTGAGGAGGCGACGGCTCCTCGTTTCTTGGTGGAAGTGCAGCCAGCAGAGCCTTGTGCAGGGCTGGGCTGGGGGCTGGAATGACAGGCAGCTGGAAAACACTGCCCATGCCTGTGCTGAGGGGCTCAGTTCTGCTGGGTGGTGTGATGTGTGAGCAGAGAGCCCTTTTTGTGTTAACAGATAGCCCTCTGTGTGAGCAGAGAGCCCTCTGTGTGAGCAGTAGCCTCTGTGTGAGCAGAGAGCCCTCTGTCGAGATAGCTCGTGCGAGCAGATGCTTGTGCGAGCAGCCTCTGTGTGAGCAGAAGCCTCTGTGGAGCAGTAGCCCTCTGTGTGAGCAGAGAGCCCTCTGTGTGAGTAGCCCTCTGTGTGAGCAGAGAGCCCTCTGTGTGAGCAGATAGCCCTCTGTGTGAGCAGATAGCCCTCTGTGTGAGCAGATAGCCCTCTGTGTGAGAGAGCTTGTTAAGAGCCCTCTGTGTGAGCAGATAGCCCTCTGTGTGAGCAATAGCTCGTGGAGCAGATGCCCTCTGTGTGAGCAGAGAGCCCTGTGTGAGCGCTCTGTACGTAGCCCTCTGTGTGAGCAGATAGCCCTCTGTGTGAGCAGATAGCCCTCTGTGTGAGCAGAGAGCCCTCTGTGTGAGCAGAGAGCCTTGAGCAGATAGCCCTCTGTGTGAGCAATAGCCCTCTGTGTGAGCAGAGAGCCCTCTGTGTGACCAGATAGCCCTCTGTGTGAGCAGAGAGCCCTCTGTTGACCGATACCTCTGTGTGAGCAGATAGCCCTCTGTCCGAGAGATAGCCCTCTGTGTGAGCAGAGATAGCCCTCTGTGTGAGCAGAGAGCCTCTGTACAGATAGCCCTCTGTGTGAGCAGATAGCCCTCTGTGTGAGCAGAGAGCCCTCTGTACATAGCATCTGTGGAGCAGATAGCCCTCTGTGTGAGCAGATAGCCCTCTGTGTGAGCAGATAGCCCTCTGTGTGAGCAGATAGCCCTCTGTGTGAGCAGATAGCCCTCTGTGTGAGCAGAGAGCCCTCTGTGCGAGCAAATAGCCCTCTGTGTGAGCAGAGAGCCCTCTGTGTGAGCAGATAGCCCTCTGTGTGAGCAGATAGCCCTCTGTCGAGCAGAAGCCCTCTGTGTGAGCAGATAGCCATCTGTGGCGAGGCCTCTGTGTGAGCAGATAGCCCTCTGTCGAGCAGATAGCCTCTGTGGAGCAGATAGCCCTCTGTGCGAGCAGATAGCCCTCTGTGCGAGCAGATAGCCCTCTGTGTGAGCAGATAGCCCTCTGTCGAGCAGAGAGCCCTCTGTGTGAGCTAGCCTCTGGTGAGCAGAGAGCCCTCTGTGTGAGCAGATAGCCCTCTGTGTGAGCAGAGAGCCCTCTGTGGACAGATAGCCCTCTGTGTGAGCAGATAGCCCTCTATGCGAGCAGAGAGCCCTCTGTGCCCTCCAGTGTGCAGCAGGAGAGGGACAATGAGGTTTGTTTAGCAGATACCCCTTTTTCCGAATCGCAGAATCACAAAGGGGTCTGGGTTGCAAGGGACCTTAAATAACTTCCAGTTCTACCCCTGCCATGGCAGGGACACCTTCTGCTATCCCAGATTGCTCCACAGCCCCTCCAGCCTGGCCTTGGACACTTCCAGAGATGGGCAGCCACAGTTTCTCTGGGCACCCTGTGCCAGGGCCTCCCCACCCTCACAGGGAAGAATTTCTTCTCAATATCCCATCTCAGTGCTCTCTCTTTCAGCTTACAGCCATTTCCCCTTGTCCTGCCACTGCTCACCCTTGCAAAATGTCCCTTTCCAGACTTCCTGGAGAGGTTTTCCTTTTACAGCTTTTGGGCCAGTCGTGCTGCCCTGGTGGTGCTGATGGGACTGTTCCCATTTTAAGTGGCATTTATGGAGTTGAATTCATGTTTTCCAAGGCTGCTGGTGGTGCAGCTGCTCTCAGGTATTATCTTCTCAGCTGTGCAGAGGTTAAGTGTACATTAACAACCACTTTCCTTGGGCACTCTCTCCACACTCACCTCTGAAGGGGTTTTTAAAAGAACTGGCTTTTCTGCAATGTGACCTTTTCAGCCGTGAAATTACCAAAGCAGCAGAGCTCTCATCACGCTTGCTTCTAAGACTTACTCTTTCTGCTTGTAAAATAGCCCAAGTAACTCTTCACTTTCTGTCTTAAATCATTGCAAGAAGCTTTGCGGTTCCCTGCGGACACTGAGCTGTCAGTGGATGGATCTGCTCGTGCCATCCATCTCTGCCCTGGACTCGCACATCCCCCTGGGCTGCCCTTCACATGCAGCTCTGGGCTCTTGTGGCAGCGAGGGCAGCCACAGCCTGCAGCTGCCGGGGTGGCTGAGCTGGCAGAGCTCACCTTTATTGCCTGTGGTTTCTTTGTGGCAACTCACGAGAAAGTTGTGTTTTATATATTTTTTTTTTCCCTCCAGGAAATCCATAGTGAAACAGCAAAACCTGGTTGCTGTGGAATTGAAATTTGTTTTAGTTTGGGCTCGCTTTTGGGCTGTTCATTTTGTACCTCTGAGAATTTTCTGCATGACACAACATCAGTGCATCTCAGAGAGGCAGTGATGCTCTCAATGTCCTTTATCTTGTCCTTTTAATTGTTGGTAGTTTGTTGTTTTGGTTTTTTTTTTCTTTATTCCGTGAAATGAGGCAGTGATCCACAAGAGCTGTCTGGCTTTGTGGGAGACCTGATCTTGTGGAATATCGACCCTCAGCCATCTCTGTGCCCTCAGTGGCTGCAGAAGCAGGGGGAATCTCAGCTCACCCACAGCATCTTTTTGTCACCCCAGATACCATAAGCTGCTCCACTCCTCCATCTCCAACGCAGCCTGGCCCTGCTGACACCTCTAGGGAGCAATTTTCCGTGGCCTCCATGGATTTCTGCCTTTTCCCCTACCCTGAGCATGGCCCTTGAGCTGAGCCCAGCCAGCTGCAATCCCAGATTTGTTATCCCTCAGCTCTGCAGTGCAGCCCTGCTCCTCCCTGACCCTGCTGTCCCTCCCCGCCACCCCAAGGGCTCTGACTGCAGCCCTGTGCCTCCTGTGGATTGTACCTGGACAATTTACCATTCACAGACCCTCAGAGGCTCTGTGTGAGCTTGTGTGACTGGGGAGTGTGCAAGAACTGTCTTTATTAGGTGATAAAAGCAGGGGAGAACTGGTGCTGTGACAGCCAGGGCAGGGCAGGGGTGTGTGGGTGCTCTGGGTCCTGTCACGGTCACAGTCACCACAGCTGGAGCTGAGCAGATGTGCAGGGCTCTGCTCCCCATTTTGCAGTGGGGGTGCTTTCCATAGAATTGCAGTTTGGTTTGAAGGTGACCTTGCACACCCTCCTGTTCCACCCCTCCCACTATCCCAGGGTCCCCAATGTCCAGCCTGGCCTGGGGCACTCAGAGGGATCCAGGGCTGCAATTCCATCCCAGCCCCTCCCCACCCTCAGGGGAAGGAATTCCTTGCCCATATCCCATCTAATCCTGCCCTCTGTGTCCCCGGTTGAGGTGCCCTTTGCTCCCTGTCCCTTTGATGCTGGGCTGGGATCTGTTCTTCCCCATTATCCTTTTGGTGCAGCTCTGGAGGTAATTAACACTTCTTTGGAGCACAGAGGCTTCTCGAAGTGTTCACCATCTGGTCTCACTTACCACATTAATCACAGTCCAAGGAACAAACTAGTTTCGCGTTGAGGTTTCCCAAGTAACTGGATTTCTCTGTTTTAGATGCTGTTATTGATAAGTCTGAAGTTTTGCAAGATACCTTATGTTCCTGTCATTTCTTGAATGGAAGAGAGCAAATAAAAATAGTCCAAAACCCCCAAATCTGAAAACAAAATTTGGACTCTTCTGATTTTGCAGCAAAGCTTGGGAAAACAGGATGTCTGCGTTTCTGACAGTATTACAATTTAAACTTTCATGACCCAAACTCAAAAAAACATACCTCTGGCAATATTTTAATATTGATAGGCAAAATTATGATTCATCAACATCAAACTGTTTAATTCATTAGCCAACAATTTCTAGGCAGTGTGGGAATACATTTAAAAGAGAATGAGATGAGACCACAGATTAATTATGCAGTCACTGCACAAATTGATAATTATATGTCACAAAGAGCTCCCTATGTATTAACACTTTAGAACCTGTTTCCTGCCCTAATTTTTAGGTTGGTTTTTTTTTTTTTTTTTTTTTTTTTGAGTACATGGATATACTGTATTTTTAATCAACTTTTCTCGAAAATGGCAGGCAGAACCAAACATTTAAGACTCTCATAACTAACCTATGGTTTTGGTGGAGCTGAAATTTTAACGTTTTCTGATCCCCATGTGTCTGATTGATAAGAATTGCCACAAACTGTTTTGTGCCATAAAATGCTTTTATTGCCTTATATAATTTTGTCCTTACCCCACGGACATGTTAATCCTTGGATGTCTTTATCCTCGGGGCAATGCTGCCTTCTGAAAGTCAGATGTAGGAACAGCAGCGCTGTGGGAGTGACGGGAGCGCAGCAGGCAGTGAGTGGAGATGGCTGGAATGCCCTGGACAGAAACAACTCGGCCTTGGACACTTCCAGGGATCCAGGGGCAGCCACAGCTTCTCTGTGCCAGGGCCTTACCACCCTCACAGGGAAGAATTTCTTTCCAAAATCCCACCCAAACCCAGCCTCCTGTCTGCCTTGTCCCTCTTGCCCCTCCTCATGGGTGGGCACAGAACCATCGCTGTGCTCCCCTTGCTCTGAGCAGAGCAGAGCCCTGTGCCTCTTCTGGGCTGAGCTTGAATCAAGGCTGTTGTAGGGAATGGCAAACTCCACCTATTTTTCTTTAGGCTCACTTGCTTCCAGCTCCAGGGCTCAGATGAGGGGAATACCCAGGAGCCTGAGTGGGATTATCCAGAGAGAACCCACAGACCTGCTCACTGTGACCTGTTTTCTTGGGAAGGAGCCATGTGTGGTAAAACATCTTGGAATGGTGGGGAAACGTTGTCTGTGCCTAAGACAGAAGCTGCAGATTTGTCTTTGCCATATTGCTGATGTTTAATGTTTAATTGCTTTACAATGTGGCAAAGCATGAAAAAAATATCTAAATTTGTCTTGGAGAGATGAAAGCTGCTGGAAGCTCCCAAAGCTGGAGCTTGAGCTGGAAGCCAGAAGGAGCCATGTGAGAGCCGAAGCTGAGGCAGCTGCTCCTTGGGGTACAGGACACATAGAATGGGCTGGAGGAGTGCAGCCTTCAGGAGCTTTCGGGAGCAGAACCCTTCTGGAGTGACAAAGCGGAGCCATCGACCTGACTGAGAGCTCTGGAGAGAGAGCTGAGCCCCAAATCACCCGTGGGTTCCTCCCCTCACACCGTCATCCCCGTAAAGAGCCACCAAGGGTGGCTGCCAGCCTCAGAGGAGCTCCAGCTCAGTGGTTTTAAGAGCAAAGATCTCCAGTTCCACCCTGTCTTGCCTGCGACATATTGGTTTAGGTGAGATTTCAGTTGGAGCCAAATGTTATGCACATTTGGCTGGAGCCATTTTTTCAAGAATGTTTTCCTAAATTAGGGTTGATGGTGGTAATGCTCCTACTTCTTGGCTCTTGCCTACTACTGGCTGAGATTTCATCTGCTAAGAATCATGTTTCTAAAAACTCACAGTCTGCTTTTGCAGCTACTTCACATGGTATGTGAAAACACTCTTTAACAACACTGCAGTCAGGAGCTTTGCTATTTCCATTGTGTAATTGATTTAGCATGTTAAATAATGGTGTTTCTGCTCCTTGACAAAGAGGTGCAAATTTATTAAACAGGTTCTTTTTTTCTTCATATAATCTTTTCAGTGACTTTTATGGTTTTGAATCCATGATACAAGGACTAGAAGAGATCTTTTCCCCCCAAATACCCAAGGATGTGGGCAGGGATGTCATGAGGATGCCTCCAGCTCCTGGAATATTCTGCCTCCATTTGCTGTTTTCCAGGCTACTGTGTGGTTTCTACAAATTCTTTTTGTAAATTCATTCTAAAAAATGTTTTCAGTAAAGCAGTGAAAACATCTGCAAATGCCAGAAAATCAACTCATTTGCCTTTAAATTAATGAAGACTCCTCATTTTCTTCATCAGGAAGGAAACTAAGGATGAATTTCTTCATGGAAAGGGTTGCCAGGCATTTGAGAGGAGGTGGTGGAGTTTCTGCCCCTGGAGGTGTCCAAGGAAGGGCTGGACGTGGCACTCTGGGCTGGTTCACAAGGTGGGCTTTGGGCACACTTTGGGCTTGGTGGCCTTGGAGGGCTTTTCCCAGCTGAATGGTTCTGTGATCAAAGAGGTTGCTTTGTAAGGTTTGAACTGTAGAAGTAACCCCGTGCAGAGGGTAAATCCCAGCTGGCTCTGACATGTGACTGAAGCGATGAGATTCACAGCCTTTGTTTTTTCTGTTCCTTTACCTATTCCAAGATGCACAGACTTGTTTCTAACAGATTTCAGAGCATTTCTGTCAGTGTAGGGAGGTTAATGCAGTGGGTGGGATTGGTACATTCTGCTGAGCACACACACAGTGCCTTTCTGGGTCACTCTTCACACCCCTCTGCTCTGTGGGCACAGGGGTACCTTAGGCAGGGCCAGTCCATGCTGGGGCTGACAGAGCCAGCCCTGTCTGCTCAGGAGCAGTTGCAGCTTGGTGGGATGGGTGGGATGGGTGGGAGCTGTT
>VKON01000113.1:45550-67139 GCA_009741485.1 Malurus cyaneus samueli | reverse complement strand
TGCCCTGTCCTGCTGTGCACTGACAGCACCAGTGTCCCTGTCCTGCTGTGCACTGACAGCACCAGTGTCCCGTGCTGCTGGGTCCCTGTCCTGCTGTGCACTGACAGCACCAGTGTCCCTGTCCTGCTGTGCACTGACAGCACCAGTGTCCCGTGCTGCTGGGTCCCTGCCAGGGGGACTCACAGGGCACTCCTACACATGACAGGGGGTGACTGTGTCCCCTGTGTGCCTTGAGGGAGAGCTGCTGGAGGTGAGGGTGACCTTTCCTGTCCCTGCAGTGCTGGAGCTCTTTATCCACCACCCATGATACCATCATACGTGCCAGGGTGACATCTTCCACCCCAGTGGGTTGCCGGGCTCCTGGGGGGCTGTGCTTTGTGGGGTCTCAGTCAGGGGCAGGTGCTGGGAGAGCAGAGAGCTTGAGCTCAGTGCTGCCCTGGCTCTGGAAAAGCTGCTGGAGAGGCAGTGGCTGCCAGCTCTGAGTGAGAAGGGGAGTCCAGTGCCCATCAGAGGATGAAAGGGCAATGGCTGAACGTGTGCCCGCCCTGGGAGATGGGTGACCTTGGTAACACCAGCAGCTTCTGACCAAAGCACCAGAGCAGGATCGGTGCTGCTGCGCTGGTGGACACTCTCCATGGGGACAGAAAACTGGCACTGTGCTCCCAGCATCACCTCCTGGCCTGCTCAGGACTTGCCAGGGACATGGGACACAGCCAAGGCCCCGCTGTGCCAGGAACAGAGGTGACCTCTCTGTTCAGCAGCGGAGTGTGGGGCACTTTCCCTCCTCTTCCAAGGTCATGGTAACGCATTGACACTTTCAAGTAACCTGAGTACATGCCAGGAAAAGTTTTTCCTTTTTGTTACTGGGGAATTGTTTCTGAGGGTGAGGCAAATATTATGAACCTCACCTGAAATTGCCTGGCAATGGGTTAGTGCTGCCCAGGGAACAGCTGCAAATGCCAATATGAAAAATCTGCATTTCAGGTATGAGGGTGCTCTTTACCACTCAGGGCGGTTCAAAGCTTCTCCCGATCAGAGAACAGAGTCTGTCTGCACTAGGCCCCAGAAACACCTTCCAAAATGTACCTGGGTGCTCAGAAAAGACCTTTTTATCACATCAGGGAGAATCATGAGGGTGGCCCAAAGAAATGGAGCACACGCAGAGAAGAGCCCCATGACAGACACCTCTGTCTCCTGCCCCCAGGCCGGTGGTCACAGCCTGGAGAGGCTTTGGAGACAGCTCAGGCACAGCAATCATAATTTATTTTGCTTGGAAAGGATAAAACCAATCAGCTCATCTGTAACTTGCTGGCAGCAGGGAGGAATCTGCCTGGTACTCATCTTGTGATTCTCCAGACTATGTGTAGATGTTTAATGTAATTTTAGATATCCTGACAATTGGCAGTGATTCATAGCAGCTCTGCTGCTGCTGCCTTCCTCCCCATCCAAACAGCTCCTCTGCAGCCGTCATTCCTGCCCCTGGCATCACATCAGCACATCCTTGTCATGAGCCCGTGGGCTCTGTCCATGGGCTGAGCTCAGGGAAACATCACCTTGCTGGGGAGGGGAGAAGGAAGAGTCAAAATCTGGGGAGAAGGACTGCACATGTTCCTGCACGCCTGGCAAGGTCAAAAGCAGACAGGTGTGTTTTATCCACTCAGCATCCTCTGCAGGAGGACAGAGCGAGAAAAGGGATGGCAGTGCTTGTCTGAGTTCAGAGGAAAGGCTGAGCTGGCTCCAGGCTGGCCATGGCTCGGGAGAAGGAGCTGAAGAATGAGACACAAAAGGGTGGGCAGCGCTTCTTACACGGAGAAAAATTTCTGGTGTTCTGATACAGAGTAGGGAAGAGGCCAAGGTTACATCTCCGTGCTGATGGGAGCAATTAAGCATTGCTGACCTTAGGCCACAGCTGGAATGCTTCCTCCTGTGCTCCAGCGCAGACTTGGTGCTATTTGTTATTTTCTTGACTTTCCCCCTTTCCTTTGGTTGGTTTTTCAGCTGTTAGGGGGTGCAGAGGTCTGCACAGGGCAGGTGGAAGGCACAGAGGGTGTCCCCACTGCCCCAGCTCTGCTGTGAGCGGATCACCAAGCCCTGCACGCTCCCTCAGCATCCACGTGTGGGGACTGGAGGGACAAGGGGTGTCCCTGTGAAGGGACTGGAGGGACAAGGGGTGTCCCTGGGCAGGGATGGAGGGACAAGGGGTGTCCCTGGGCAGGGACTGGAGGGACAAGGGGTGTCCCTGGGCAGGGACTGGAGGGACAAGGGTGTCCCTGGGCAGGGATGGAGGGACAAGGGGTGTCCCTGGGCAGGGACTGGAGGGACAAGGGGTGTCCCTGGGCAGGGATGGAGGGACAAGGGGTGTCCCTGTGCAGGGACTGGAGGGACAAGGGTGTCCCTGGGCAGGGATGGAGGGACAAGGGTGTCCCTTGGCAAGAGACTGGAGCAAGGGTGTCCCTGGGCAGGGATGGAGGGACAAGGGGTGTCCCTGTGCAGGGATGGAGGGACAAGGGGTGTCCCTGGGCAGGGATGGAGGGAGAAGGGTGTCCCTGGGCAGAGCTGGGGCTGCCAGGCTGCTCTGGGCTCCAGCTCACTCCACACCTCCCCTCCGTGCTGGGCTGGAGCCCGGGGCTGCCTCCGGCTGGGGCGATGTCTTGGGGCGATGGTGACACGGCAGGAACATCAATCCTGGCACTGGGAGCTGTGGACCCTGCTGCTGTGCTGCCTCAGCCTGCTTCCCCCGTGCCATCATGCACAAATTGTTGAAATAAAGCAGCATCTCGATTCAGCATCTTTTGGCATAAAATCGTAATAATTTAGGCAATGAGTTGTTCAACTCCTACAAATGCACACAAAAGCAAGAATGCAGCTTGTGGTGGCTCTTGTGGGGTGCTGGAAGGAGACACACTCTGCTTTGGGTGAGAGCAGAAGACACCTGCTATAAAGGCCAGAAAATGAAGTCACATGGGGATAAGGCACAGCTTTGCAGGGTGCCCTAACTGGGGTAAACAGGCTCCTCTCAATCCATTTCCTCCACTTCAGGAGATCTCAAGTTCTGTGTCTAAACCGTGTCTAATTCCAGCTGTCATTTGCATAGAACCTAAGCACTAGTCTCTATTTTTAGTGGTGTTGGGATGCTCATCTTGGGAGGGAGGTGGAAGCAGTCTGACAGCTCCGGCTGAGCAGGGATCCCATCACAGATGAGGTGTTTGGGTTTCCCACACACAGCCAAACCTTCACCTTCCTCCAGAGAAAACGTTTCTCCACTCATCTTCTGCAGGGAGAAGGAATTGAGCTTGTTCAGAGCTGTTGTGTGAGGTCATTCTACATTCTGATGACACAACGCTGGATTTCTCTTGATCTGAAGATTGTTGGCCCAACAGGTTTGCAGTGCAGAGTGAGACATGGTTGCAGAATATTGTTTGTTTCTGCTGCAGATTAAGACAGGTTGCTCAGGACGAGCCAGCAGCAGAATTTACCTGCAGGGTAAATGCAGTTTTGACAGGAGGGTTTGGTGTACAGGTGTTTTTTTCCTGTGTATATTCTGCTCATGTTCTGATTGAGCGAATGAGAGGCAGGACATGAAGGACCAAACAGGGGCAACTCTGCTGTCGTGTCCTCTCAAACTGAGAACACCACAGGTGGCACAGGGACAGGGTGGTACATGGCAGTTTAAACATCCCAAACTAAGGATTCAATTATTTTGCTTCTGTTTGGGAAAGTAATGGTAAGACCCAGGGAGACATTGAAAGCCTGCTCTGAGCCAAGAAAGTGTTTACAAATCTCTCTGCAGCAACCAAATCAATAAATCCATACGTCCTGCTCCAGATTATCAGAGTCACAAGAGCCACAGATAGTTGGTGGTTGGTGGAGGTGTTTGTGGAGAAGATGGGATTTTTTTGTTTACTTGTTTCTTCTTTTTTTCTCACTCTGGATTTTATTTCACTGCATGGGGAAGCTATTTGTTTCAGAAGAAATAAAAACCCCACAAAACATGGACAAGAGCAAGTTTCTACAGAATTGCTTTTGTGAATGTTCTGGTGTTGGTATAACCTGGGAAATAAAACCCAGGACTCGTGAATGCCAGGGAGGGGGATTGCATTGCAGATGGTGGCAGGGAGGTGTGGAGCACAGCTTGTTGGGATATTGCTGTGGCTGCCCTGTGCTGTGGGAAGGGTGGAGGATGCCTTTGGGAGGCTGCAGAGCACAGCTCCAGGCATGGGAGAGGGCTGAGTGGAGCTGAGGCCGCAGAGATGCAGTGGAGATCAGGTCTGACCGATTGCCGGTCCCCTCCCTGCCCTCTGCACACACTCGGTGCCAGAAGGGGTTTGGGGTTCCATGGGACTCCTTTCTCCCTGCACCAGGTGTTTCAGCCTCAGCCAAGAACAAGATCCTCCCAATACCTTTGGCTTTTGTTTGCTGGGCTGCCTTTGGACCAGCCTGGTGTGTCAGGAGAGGGCGGGCAGCAACGGCACAGCACAGCCCCGAATGCTGCTGGTCAGTGGGATGTGCCGGTCAGTGGGATGTGCTGGTCAGTTCAATGTGCTGGTCAGTGGGATGTGCTGGTCAATGGGATGTGCTGGTCAGTGCAATGTGCTGGTCAGTTCAATGTGCAGGTCAATGGGATGTGCTGGTCAATGGGATGTGCTGTCAGTGGGATGTGCTGGTCAGTTCAATGTGCAGGTCAATGGGATGTGCTGGTCATGGGATGTGCTGTCAGTGGGATGTGCTGGTCAGTTCATGTGCAGGTCATGGGATGTGCTGGTCATGGGATGTGCTGGTCAGTGGGATGTGCTGGTCAGTTCAATGTGCTGGTCAATGGGATGTGCTGGTCAATGGGATGTGCTGGTCAGTGGGATGTGCTGGTCAGTTGGATGTGCTGGTCAGTGGGATGTGCTGGTCAGTGGGATGTGCTGGTCAGTTGGATGTGCTGGTCAGTTGGATGTGCTGGTCAGTGGGATGTGCTGGTCAGTGGGATGTGCCGGTCAGTGGGATGTGCTGGTCAGTTCATGTGCTGGTCAGTTCTATGTGCTGGTCAGTTGGATGTGCTGGTCAGTGGGATGTGCTGGTCAGTTGGACGTGCTGTGCTGGGCTCCTGCTGCAGCACCCCGAGCGTGTCTCTGCTCCCGTCTCTGCTCCCATCTCTGCTCCTGTCTCTGCTCCCATCTCTGTTCCCATCTCTGTTCCCATCTCTGCTCTTCTGTCTCTGTTCCTGTCTCTGTTCCCATCTCTGCTCCCATCTCTTCTGTCTCTGTTCCTGTC
The DNA here is from genome assembly GCA_009741485.1 of Malurus cyaneus samueli. Classification (NCBI taxonomy): domain Eukaryota; kingdom Metazoa; phylum Chordata; class Aves; order Passeriformes; family Maluridae; genus Malurus; species Malurus cyaneus. The sequence continues at coordinate 61,880 of VKON01000113.1, read as the reverse complement.
TCTGCTCCCGTCTCTGTGTGTCCACACCCTATAAAGGCTGTCCCAGCAGATGTTTCCGTGCCCAATGCCACCATCCCCTCGCTGATCACAGTGGCTGTGTTTCTGCAGCTCCCGGAGCACCGTGCACTGCTCAAAGATGAGGAGCTGTCCCTCACCCCTCCTGGCACCGGGGCCATCCCAAATGCTCCCTCAGACACTTCCCAGGATTCTTGTCCCCTCTTTTGCCCCGTGCCCACGTTCATCGGGCTCGCTTTCCTCAGGACCAGGTGTGTTTGTCTCCGTGTGTGAGGTGTGAGTGTCCGGAGTGTCCGTGCCTCACCTGAGAGCAATCCATCCCAGCACAGCGCTGTGCTGCCGTGAGCCGGACCCTGAGCGGGTCAGCCGTGCCCCCAGCCCAGTGGCTCTGGCCACCACGGGGCTCCAGGGCCACCACGGGGCTCCAGGGCTCCTGGTTTGGTTCAACAGCTCCTGTACAGGAAATGCATCTGTCTGAGGTGGCTTCTGGGCTGGGAAAGGGCCACCAGGGCCACCAGAGCCACCAGGGCCGCCTGGGCCACCAGGGCCACCAGGGCCACCATGGCCACCAGGGCCACAAGGGCCACCAGAGCCACCAGGGCCACCAGGGCCACCAGGGCCCCCAGGGCACGATGAAACCATAAATGGTAACAGCTGGGTTACAAAGTCATTGCTCTGGGACAACCAGTGAGCCAGCACCAGTGCTGCACCGGAAGGGTAAATGAGGAAAATCACGGCACTCCAGTCTGGATAAGTGACTAATTATAATTTCTAGATTTAATTATCAACAGTAAACTCTTAAATACCCACCGCAGACAAGTGAATCTCTGTGCCTTCCTTGTGTTTGATGTGCTAAGCATAAATATTCAGCTCAGTCTCTCAAGAAAACATGTGGTTTTACACAAGAACAACTCTCCCAGATGAGCAGGATTTATAGCTCCAAAATGGTCTGGTTTCATCATTTGTGAAAGCTTTAACCTTTCAAGCATTTCCAAACCTATTTTAGCATGCAGGGAGTAGTGATGCAGAGACGTTAACATTAAAACTTTGTGTGTCTCCAGTGAATATTCTTACAACAAGAAGCATAACACGTATTTTTTCTTATTTCATTTTCTAATATTTCAATGCTGTTTGCTTCCATGAAGGAAAAAAGAGAATAATATATTCTTATAAAACTAACAAATATTGCAAAGTGTTAGATCCCAATTAAGAATTTTAAATTTAATGTGTAGATATCGGTGCGTGACGACTCTGCACCTCGCCTGCCTGCTCACCAGCTCATGGTGGAAACTTCAGGCAGAGTTGCTGAAGCATTTCACACAGCCTTCAAGGGCTTTTTAATGGATTTTCAGATTTCCTTTCAGTCTTCAGGTGATCCTGTTAATGCCTGGGAAAACCAACCAACGAACCAACCTAAAGGAAGCAGGAGCAGATGGAATAAGTCATGGCACTCTTGGTAACCTGGTGCCACATACACCAGCATGGACCAGGAGTTTATCTCCATTTCCATCCTCACAAGCTGCAGGCATCCCAAATACCGAGCTCCTCCCTTGAGTGTTCCCTGCCCGTGAGTCTCTGGGCTGTGAAGCATCTGCTGCCACCTGCACCAAGGGAGAGGACACAGATCTCCTCCTCCTCCTCCTCGGCTGTCATTGCAGTGCAGGGATGGATGCCCAGAGCTCCCAGCCTGGCTCACATGTTCCCAGGACAGCCAGCCTGTGGGATCCGTGCCTGAGCAGCATGAGGGGCACTGCTGGGGACCTCCCCCAAACACCAGTCCCGTGTGGGAGCTGGCAGGGCAGGAGGAGATGCTCTAGAGCCAAGGTAACCACAGTCTGGTGAAAAAAAGGGGACTAAAATGCAAGGGAAAGCTGCCATTTCCCTGAAGATCCTTGGGTTTGCACAGCTGGGCCCCACTGTCTGCTTCCCCTGCAGCGAGCTGAGGATCCACATGGATCATACATGTCTGAAAGGTGGGACCTCAGTAAGCAGCTCCAGCTCCTGCATTTAGCTGATGTAATCTTTGTACAGGATTTCTTTACATGGAATCTTGAAAGCAAGATTGAAAAGTTTTCCCTCTGAGTACTTAAATAACTATAATGGCAACCTTCAACGAAGTGCCAATCCAAACTCTTGCCTACTACCCTGATGGGATCATCTCTATAGCTGACCTTGGCCTGCCAGAGGCTCTGGGGGCTGAGGACCAGTGTAGAGCAGAGGGTTATGCCTGTAATGGGTTGGGCAGCTCCAACTCCATCTCTTTTTTAAACCAATTTCAGTTTGGATTTGGGAAAGGAAGCCTGGTATGAAAAGTGCTCAATTTCAGACATCTGCTCCACTTGGGAAATGTCTGTATTTGTCATGGTCACCCTAATGGGAGTGCCAAATGACCCTTCAGGGTCCTGACCCCATCTGGAAAAGCTTGTTTGTGAAACACGGGGCACATGGTCTGATCAGAGATGACAACTCCCCTTTGGAGTGGATTGTTGAACCGGTGTTAGAGGGGGAACAACAGACATGGAGTTATTCTTCCTGTGTACTCCAGCGCAGTGGCCAGAGCAGAGAACTCTATTCCTGCTGGCACAGGGAGAAGATTTCTCAGGCACTGACACTCTACAGCTGTTGTCATGCTCTAGGTATGTGGTAAATATGTGTGATGTAGCAGCTGCTTGGCAGTTTGGTGATGATCCTGATCTGGGGTTTGCCTCAAGTGTCAGCATGAAGAGAGCAGTGGTAGAATATCCACCTCACTTTGAGAGTGTCAACCAGGATTGTGTTCTGAAAACACAGCAACAAAAATCTGCAAGAAAATGTCACAGCAGGACACCTTATCCTACCCTGAGTGCTGCTGAAGGTCAGCTGGGGAGAGCCACGAGAGTGAGTCCAGGGGGCTCTGGAAGGATGCTCAGCAGGGCTGTGGAAGGATGCTCAGATGGGCTCTGGAAGGATGCTCAGCAGGGCTCTGGAAGGATGCTCAGCACTGCTCTGGAAGGATGTTCAGCACTGCTCTGGAAGGATGCTCAGCACTGCTCTGGAAGGATGTTCAGCACTGCTCTGGAAGGATGCTCTGCAGGGCTCTGGAAGGATGCTCTGCAGGGCTGTGGAAGGATGCTCTGCAGGGCTGTGGAAGGATGCTCTGCAGGGCTGTGGAAGGATGCTCTGCAGGGCTGTGGAAGGATGCTCTGCAGGGCTTGGAAGGATGCTCTGCAGGGCTTGGAAGGATGTCTGCAGGGCTCTGGAAGGATGCTCGCAGCTGTGGAAGGATGTCAGCACTGGCTCTGGAAGGATGCTCTGCAGGGCTCTGGAAGGATGCCTGCGGCTCTGGAGATGTCAGGGCTCTGAAGGATGCTCAGAGGGCGGAAGATGCTCTGCAGGGCTCTGGAAGGATGCTCTGCAGGCTCTGGAAGGATGTTCAGCACTGCTCTGGAAGGATGCTCAGCAGGGCTCTGGAAGGATGTTCAGCACTGCTCTGGAAGGATGCTCTGCAGGGCCTGTGGAAGGATGCTCAGCAGGGCTCTGGAAGGATGCTCAGCACTGCTCTGGAAGGATGCTCTGCAGGGCTCTGGAAGGATGTTCAGCACTGCTCTGGAAGGATGTTCAGCACTGCTCTGGAAGGATGTTCAGATGGGCTCTGGAAGGATGCTCAGCACTGCTCTGGAAGGATGCTCAGCACTGCTCTGGAAGGATGCTCTGCAGGGCTCTGGAAGGATGTCCAGCACTGCTCTGGAAGGATGCTCAGATGCTCTGGAAGGATGCTCAGCAGGGCTTGGAAGGATGCTCTGCAGGGCTCTGGAAGGATGCTCTGCAGGGCTCTGGAAGGATGCTCAGCAGGGCTCTGGAAGGATGCTCAGCAGGGCTCTGGAAGGATGCTCAGCACTGCTCTGGAAGGATGCTCAGCAGGGCTTGGAAGGATGTTGCAGGGCTCTGGAAGGATGTCTCAGCACTGCTCTGGAAGGATGTCAGCAGGGCTTGGAAGGATGTTCAGCATGCTCTGGAGGATGCTCTGAGGGCTCTGGAAGGATGTTCAGCACTGCTCTGGAAGGATGCTCTGCAGGGCTCTGGAAGGATGTTCAGCACTGCTCTGGAAGGATGTTCAGCACTGCTCTGGAAGGATGCTCCACAGCCCCTGCCTTGCCCGGGGAGCTGCAGTGTGCCACAGGCTGCCAGCGCCACGGTGCCAGTGCTGGGGCTCCATCAGCTGCTCTGAGAGATCTTCATGTCCTTGCAGCAAAAATCATCGGGAGACCATGGTCCTGGAGTGATATCAAATATTCAGCACTGAAATAACGATTCCACTGACTCACTTAACCGGTCCAGGAGAGTGTCAGAGCTGCCCTCCGTCAGCACTGGAGTGGATACAGTGATTTTTAAGGACAGCTGAAATAAACTGAATGGATAATGAACTCCTGACTGCCATGATACACTGTGCAAAAGGAGTGTGAAACCTCTGCTGCAGTGGAATTCAGGAGGAAGGAAGAGGCTCTAGCAGGGATTCACTGGAACTGCCGGAGACCAGGAGAGATCGGTGCTGCACGGCAGGAAAAGGAGGAAATGGGGCATGGTGAGTACAGGAAGAAACACCAGCAGCACCTGTAGCTGCTAATCCCTGCACAAACTGGGCCAATTCTTCACTTTCTGCCAACTGAAATCATCATCTTTGTATACTGAATTGAAAAGAAATTCTGTCACTGTGTAACCTGTGCAAAAATAAAAAAATTTTTCTTTGAACAGCTGCACCCCGACCACGCTGGGCATCCTGTGCCAGGGCCTCGCCTCCTTCACGTGGAGGAATTTCTTCCCAGTGTCCCATTTAGCCCTTCCCTCTGTGAGTGGGAAGCCATTGTCCCTTGTTTTGTCACTCCAGGCCCTTGTCTAAAGTTCCTCTCCCACTCCCTTGTAGTGAATTCTTGCCATCTGATTTTTTTTAACCCATTCAGCGAAACAGTGTGTCCTGCCTCAGCCAGGTTCTCTCCTTTGGTGCAGGAGGCTCTGGAGGAAATTTTCTGGCGTGTTTTCAAGGAGGTGAACTGAAAAAAAGGTAAGAAAAAGTGGGACAAATGGAAAGTTCCTTACTTTGTGGAAATAGATGAGACTAGAAAGAGAAGTAATCACCAGAAAGGTACAGCTCAGTAGCATCTCTTCAGAAAGGCATCTGGGAGCTCACAGGACTTGCCAGATGACAGGAACTCAGTGCAATAAGTGTGATAAAGGCAGTGTTTGGGCACCTGTGATGAGGAAGACAAGGATGAACCCTGAGATGGCTCCAACACAAAAACCATTGTGATTGTTCATTCTGTGATCTGAGCTGCTCGCTGACCTTTCCCCACACTGATGTCCCTCACTCTGCTCCTCACTGCTCCTTTGATCTCACAGACCATCAGAATTTTAACATATACTGATTCTGGCCTTCCAAACTGCTGACACCTCCTGAGGTTCTTTGTCTGGAGAAAGCTCTGTTTTATTTTCTTAGTAACATTTAATGATGAAGGATCCCAAAACAGGTGGTATTCAAAGTGTTTAGATGCAAGAGGCATATGTTTCGCTGTCATAACAGTTCGGCTCATTACTTGGGGATAAAATTCAGGGAAGTTGATGTATTGCCTACAAAGGGAGCAACAGTATTATGGGGTGGTGCAGTGTTGTTTGTCTGTAGCGTGTGAGAGCTTGCCTGAATCTCTGAAAGTTCAGCTGAGGCTAAAAGAAGAATAATAATATTAATGATTTTGTTGTAAAAGAAACATTGTCTCCATGCCTTTTGTATCTTTTTACTGTTTTATGGCCTTGAGCATCTATTTACTAATGCTTTGTGCTTTACAAGGTTGAAAATATAATGGTCCTTTTCTCTTTGTTTACCTTAGATTTTTCAGTTTATTTCTGTTCATGCTGGTGGGTTTTTTTTGTTGGTTTTTTTTTTTCCTGTTACCCTGAGGCTCTTCAATATTTTAAATCATGTGTATCACCTGGATTATCATACACATCACCTAGATTATCACATATATCATTGGAATTCCTTTGCAAAATTCAGCTGCACCTGCAAGCAGTAATAAAGGAGTGATCCATGGTTTGTCTGTGGTGCACTGGGGAGGGGGCTCTCGTACAGCACTGACAGAGAATCCTGTCTGAGGTGCTGCCTCTGCTGCCCACAACAGCTGCAATGAAAGCCTTTCCGGCAGGCTGCTGGGGCCAGGCTTGCTGCAAGTGAAGTAATTATATTTTCATTACTCCAGGGCTATCATAAGAACAAACTCTGGTTACAGCAATTCTGCAGCCGCCTCACTGAGGCTCCAGTGGCCCCGCTCTCTGAAACAGGATTAATTAACTTTCTGCCAGCAGCAGCAAGCTGGGCAGTCCTGTCAAGGATGCTGTGCTCCATTGGGACCCAGAGGAACGAGTGGTGACACACTGTCCTTGGGTGGACTGGATGGTCCTTTGGGTCTGTTACAGCATATCTGTGCTTTTGTGATTCTGTGGAAATGAACAAACAGTGAAGCACACAGCCACACCTCAAGCAAATAAACAGACCTGAGAATGGGGCTCCTGCCATACCTGTTGTTTATCAGGTCAGATCTTAATTGTGCTACTTAGACGTGATTAACAGGTGTCTTGATTACCAGGCCAGAAATAAATCCTGCTCTGCAGAGAGGCTTATGTGTCCTGGGATGGGGAGGGGTTGGGCAAGGAGGAGGGGACTGGGCTCAGCATTGCCCCAGTTCTCCCAGCTGCCGGATGAATTCCGTGCCCAGAGCACTGGGGTGGTTCAGAGGGGCACAAACCCCTGTCAGGACTGTGGCAGGTAACGGGGCTAGAGCAGAACCCTTCTGTGCTACAGGACAGGAGGCTGACAGGCCATTCCCTGTGGAAAGGGCTTTTCATTCCGTAAGTAAAGTATCCAAGCAGAAACCTCTGACCTCACACTGTAATTCCAGAGGATTGCCTTAGGAGTGGGAATTGGGAGATCAGGGTCCTGTGGAAATCCATGAAGCTGTGCCATTAAGGGTCCTGACATCCTGCACCACATCAGGGTCTCCAGGGAGGGAGAGAGGGTCACAGGGTCCTGTGAGGATGAGGAGTTTTCCTGCTGTGAGGATGAGGGAGGAAGGGAAGGAGATTTTCTGCTCTCGAGGCTGCCCGTGGGTTTTCTCTTGACTGTCTTTCTGTTCAGCACTGCTGAAAAGCAAAATGCAGCACTGCTTGTTTTCTTCCTGGGGCAGAAATGGGAGGTGTTTGCTTTCCCTTCTTGCAGAACAAAATCCAGAGCTTTCAGTTCTATGCTGAAAAAAGCCCACTGAGCATCCAACAGTGTGGCACAGCTGCCTCCCCTGGGCAATGCTTGGCTGGGATGTGGAGCGTCCTGTCCAAATCCAGGCTGTGAGCCAAGCTGAACCTCACCACTGGCCTTGAGGAGCTTTGGGGCAGGGAGTACTCGGGGATGGAATAAAAAAAAAAAACATATCATGAAAACAAAGTACTTTTTCCTGGAAAATACTTTGTTGCCAGGAATTTTCACTTCCCGAAACATTCCTCCCAAAGACCTCCTATGTGCCACTTCTAACCCCAATAATTATTTTGAAAGGAACCAATTTTGTTTTTCCCAGTGGAATAATCTCAGAACACCAAATGCCAATGATGTGTGAAACCGTAAGTGGACACTTTGGAAAGCAGACCCTGACTCGTCAGGATCCATATGGTGTCAGGATCCATATGGTGTCAGGATCCATATGGTGTCTTTCCAAGCCAAGGAGGCAGAATGGGCAGAGTGCCCAGCGTGTGCCCGTGGCCGTGTTGTGGGTCCCAGCTGGTGTCAGGATCCATATGGTGCCTTTCCAAGCCAAGGAGGCAGAATGGGCAGAGTGCCCAGCGTGTGCCCGTGGCCGTGTTGTGGGTCCCAGCTGGGCATGGCTGCTGCGTGAGGAGCAGAGGGATGTGGCTACTGAGGGCACTGGGATGGCTCAGGGATGGGCTGTGGCTGTAATGGGGGCACTGGGATGGCTCAGGGATGGGCTGTGGCTGTAATGGGGGCACTCGCGCCGATTTTCGCACTCACCGGGATCGGAGATGTGGCTGCTACCATCCGCGGGGCCCACTGGGCATCGGCTCCCCCAGGGATGGGCCCAATTGTGCGCTCCTAACTGGGGGCATCTGAGCTATGGGACTGCGCTCAAGGATGGCGCGGCGTCTCCGATTGAGGACACAGGTCGCCTAAGTGGGGCGCTTAGGTGCATGGGGATGAGCCTGGACGTAGTGATACAGTGGCGTGCCTTGTGAGCTGGCCTCAAGCCTACGGCGCGGCTACTGGGGATAGCCTCCCCAGTGCCGCGCAGGCGATGCGGCCTCGCATTTATGGCATCGTAGCACACTAGCGGGCCAGTGACAACTGGGATGGCTCAGGGATGGATGTGCTGTAGGCTGTAATGGCAGGCATCTGGGATGGGCTCAGGGATGGGCTGTGGCTCTAATGGGAGCACTGGGATGGCTCAGGGATGGCTGTGGTTGTAATGGGAGCACTGGGATGGCTCAGGGATGGGCAGGGCCTGCACATGGGGCACTGGGATGGTTCAGGGATGGCTTTAAAGTCCTTTCCAACCCAAAACACTCTGGACTTCTGTGGTTCTATGGAAATTCCTCTTTCCCTGGGAGGTGTGGCATGTGTCCTTGTCTCTCGCAGCAGCAGCTCTACCAGGATGCACCTTTGGCACTGTTTGGTGGCTCTTCCAGCATTCCTGTTCCTGCAGAGCTTCCCCAGGCTCCCACACCCTCTGGGATGCTGGCCTGGCTGCTGGGTGCTGCTGAACCTTCCTTGACCACCCTGTGAGACTTCTAAAATGGGATTCTTGGCCAAAGAGAAGGTAATTAGTAGGTCAAACCAGCCCTGACTGTATCTTATTCTTGCAGCTGTCTCTTGATTAACTTCCATAACACCTGCTCTCTTCCATTTCCTTGATGCTGGACTGGCAAGGCTGAGCTGAGCTGATGTTGGACTGGCAATGATCTGAGTCATCTCGTATGTTCTGTGGTGCAATATGGATACAGTTCCCTTCCTCTCTGCGGACTGTGTGCCAGACATCCACAGCGACAGTTTGAGTCAGCTCTTACAAAACCCTCTGAATACTGCATTATATCTGTCTATATCTATATCATCTATATCTATATCTATATCTATATCTATATCTATATCTATATCATCTATATCATCTAATATTATCTATATCTATATCATCTATATCTATATCTATATCTATATCTATATCTATATCTATATCTATATTATCTATATCTAATCTATATTATCTATATATATATGTATCTATATCTATATCTATAATCTATATCTATATCTATATATATATCTATATTTCTATATCTATATCTAATCTATATCTATATCTATATCTATATCTATATCTATATCTATTTATCTATATCTTATCTATCTATTCATCTATATCTATATCTATATCTATATCTATATTATATCTATATTATATCTTTATCTATATATCTTTCTTCCATGCTAGGTGCACATTGCTCGGTTTTAGACAAGTGTCATCTAAAGCGTTTATAAAACCTGATGATATTTTTTGTGAGAGATGTTACAGGATTTCTGCCAGATCTGTCATGAGTTTCCCAGAGAGAGAGACCACCTGAGACTCGACAAGGTCCATGAGCCTTCACACACCTGATCCATATCTCTAACTGGGAACAATGAAATATTTTAAATTTGTCTGGGAAACACAGGCTGGGGAGAAGATGGGGTTTGTGCTGCTGGGACGTTGATGGGTTTGACCTCAGCTGCTTCACCCACTGCACAGCCTTAACATCTTTTTAACATTCCCTTTGTCGATCGAACTCGACCAGAGTTGAACTTTGGAGAAGTTAATTGCTTTTCCCAATTCAGTGGTAGCTATCACTGTGATCTAATACAAAACTGAACTTAATTAGGCTTGTTCCACAGAGATTGAAAAGGTCTTCTCCACCTGTAGTGTTCATGGCTTCATGAAGTGTGGATGTGTCTTTGTCAGTGTGTTCACAACAGCCCCTGGACACAGCTGGACACAGCTGGACACAGTTGGGCACAGCTGGACACAGTGGGCCACAGTTGGACACAGTTGGGGCACAGTTTGAGACACAGCTGGACACAGTATGAAGCACAGCTGGACACAGTTGGGCACAGCTGGACACAGTTGGGCACAGTTGGGCACAGCTGGACACAGGTGGGCACAGCTGGACACAGTTGGACACGAGTCTGGACACAGCTGGACACAGTTGGCACAGCTGGACACAGTTGGACAAGCTGGGCACAGTCTGGACACAGTGGACAGAGCTGGACACAGCTGGACACAGTTGGACACAGTTGGGCACAGCTGGACACAGTTGGACACAGTTGGGCACAGTTGGACACAGCTGGACACAGTTGGGCACAGCTGGACACAGTTGGACAGAGCTGGACACAGCTGGACACAGCTGGACACAGCTGGACACAGTTGGACAGAGCTGGACACAGTTGGGCACAGCTGGACACAGTTGGGCACAGTTGGACACAGTTGGGCACAGTTGGACACAGTCTGGACACAGCTGGACACAGTTGGACACAGCTGGACACAGCTGGACACAGCTGGACACAGTTGGGCACAGTTGGACACAGCTGGACACAGTTGGGCACAGCTGGACAGAGCTGGACACAGCAGCCTCACTGCTGGCTGCCAGTTCCAGATGTGCAAATGACCTTTGGTGTTTGCTGAGGTGAGGTTTGGCAGCCCAAACACGTTCAAGCACCCAGCTCTGCTCCTGGACACACACCAGACACAGCTTTGTACTCTTAGTCATCTCTGGCAATTCAGTGGAGGAGCAGAGGAGGTTCAGGTTTTAATTATGAATTTATCAAACAGCAAAAACACTTCAGGTGTCTTGTCTTTACATGATCTAGCTAAGAATTAGCAGAAGATTTCTTCAAGAAATAAAATATTTTGACAAGAATGTCTGTAAGCTCTCTTACCTAAACAAGAAAAAAATTAGTATTTCTTTATGTCTGTACAGGTAAATATTGCTTCCAAATATGTCACTACAGGCCTATCTGAGTACACAGATGTAGGTGCCAGTTTCTGGTGTAGTATTTCCACCCGAGCCTGACAAATTTAGGACAAGTTTAGGAAAACCAGGCTGTAATATTAATTTGAAGTCTTGTCCTGCCATGCAGAGCTTCAGGAGTTATTCAGAAGAGAGATGGAGGCTGCACAGCACCTGATCACTTCTGGATGCAGTGCAGGGAGGCAGGAGGCTCCCAGAATTTCCCAGCTGCTAATTAAATCCCAAAGGATTTAGAGAAAATCCTGGAGAGCAGAAAAGATGAAAGAGAAATCCAAATGAAGCTCTCCAGCATGTGTTCAAGAAACCTTTTTAAACAGAGATTCAAATAAAAAAAGGGTCTGTAAGCAGCCTTTGTGCTGGACAATTCATAAGGTCAAAGAGCACAAATATCTTTATTGCCCATTTTAGCTGTGAAAAAGGTCAGTTCTTTCCTGCTTTAAAGGACTGGGTGAAGCACAAGCTCCTTGGGAAGGAGAAAGTCCTGCAGTGCCTCTTCTCCCAAAACATTCATCACCCTGTCCAGGTTTTCTTTTCACTACTAATTCCAAAGTGGGACTGAAAAGGGTGATTTTACTCAGATGTTTTGCAGCAGCAGTGATTTCCATCCAGCCTCGAGAGCAGCAATGTTTAAAGCAGGAGTGAGAGTGCCCAGGAAGGTGTGTGGGAGAAAGCCCCGGAGATCTGTGCCAATTTCTGCCTTAATTGCATCGGAGCCACACAGCACACGGAGAGTTTCTGCAGAGCCCAGGCGGCTTCTGGAGCCTTCTGCTGCCTTAAGAGAGGAGTGCAAGCTCTTTGTCCGTTCTCCACCTCCCTGAAAGCCATCTCAGGACCCCTGTAACCTGCAGCTATCCCAGAGTAGTGTAAGGTCAAAAGAGCAGCAACAGAAACCTCTTAGTGCCTATTAATTAATTAATTATTAACCTATTAACACTGTGCCATTGCAGGAAGGATGCTTTTGTTTCTCTGAACACCCCTGTGGCACTTTAATCACCTGAAAACAGCCATCTTCTTCCTCACACTGCTCGAAAATGTTATTTATCATTCAGGTGTGCCCAAGCTGCCTCTTGTGAGATCCCGGCTGGCAGCGCCCTCGCCTGGGGCCTGTCCTGTCCCCTGCCCTGTCCATCCCATCCCATCCCATCCCATGGATCCCATGGATCCCATCCCATCCCATCCCATCCCATGGATCCCAGAGAGAAGGAAAGTTGGCCTTCTGGTATTATGTAGAACAGATGTTTACTGATATATACAATTCATATAGGTTCTATAATGAGCCTACAAATGATCTATCCATACATCCTTAAGATTTGAAAAATGTCATATAAGAAGGTGTTGTTCAAGTTTGGGTCCTGGCTATTTATAAAAATAAAATTGTATCAAATAAAGTCTACACAAGCTCCTTCAGAGGCTGCTAGGTGTCAGGTATAAGTGGAATTCTCTGGTACAGTGTCTCAATACAGCGTCTCAAACCTGGGAATTCAAGATATCATTGCTCAGCTGTCTTCTCACATTGACATATGACAATTGTGTGGAAAATCTGTCTTTTATACTAAGTTAATAAACCAAAGTTTCTTTAAAGTAGAGGAGCTAAATACTGAGAAGAAAAGTATTGTGAAGTTATTATTAGTTATAGCAGAGTCCAAATATTCACGTGCATTATGAAACAGAGCTCAGAGCACGTCACGAAGCCCAGTCTCATCTGAGAGTGGAGCAGCTAAATTCAGTTTGTAATAGCAGGAGGAGGTGCCGCAAAGAAAGAAAGAGAGGGTGTTTTGGGATGTAATGTCCCTGCTGATGGAAACTGTATCCAGAAGTAACTCAGATGGTGCTTTATAGATGTGCAATTTAACACTGTGACACACAAAGCACAAACGAGAGATAGTCGCGGGCAGAGGCCAGCCAATGGATTGCTTTCTCTTGATGCTTCTGCTGCCGTCTTTACAATAGAGAAGCGAGAGCTTAGACAGCTCTGCGTATTGCACTGTAGTTCGATGCATTCAACACAATCCGCTGGAACAGAGAGCCCCTATAATTGCAAGATAAGCGCACTCTGACAGAGAATCACAGTGGTCCAGAACCATGCGCCTCTCATGCTATTCAAGAAATTCACCTAGGCAAAGAATATGGTACACAATTAGAGTTCAGCATACGCATAACCTGGGTTATGTAACATATTCTTTAACGCATCTAATATAATTGAAACACGTATAACGTTATTACAGATTTCTCCTTATCTAACCTTATCATACTGCAGCATTGCAGATCAGGATTTAATGGCTTCTCTTGTTCTACCTTGCCTCTGAATCACTGCGATTTTGGTTCACTCCTTCTAAAAGACACAGTTATAAATATAACTAAGGAAGCAGGCAGCTCTCCTCACACTGCTCGAAAATGTTATTATCATTCAGGTGTGCCCAAGCTGCCTCTTGTGAGATCCCGGCTGGCAGCCCCTCGCCTGGGTGCTGTCCTGTCCCTGCCCTATCCAATCCCATCCCACTCCCATTCCCATGGATCCATGGATCCCATCCCATCCCATCCCATCCCATGGATCCAGATCCCATCCCATCCCATCCCATCCATCCATCCCATCCCATCCATCCATCCCATCCCTGTCCATCCCTGTCTGTCTCAGCCCTGCCCACAGAACCAGACTGCTCTGGCTGCAAAGGGACCTTAAAACTCATCTTGTTCTACCCCATCCGTGGCAGGGACCCCTCCCACTGTCCAGGCTGCTCCCAGCCCCAATGTCCAGCCTGGCCTGGGCATCAAAGGGATCCAGGGCTGCAATTCCATCCAGCCCCTCCACCCTCCCAGCAGGAATCCTTTCCCATAGCCCATCTAACCCTGCCTTCTTTCAGCCCTGTCTGTACCCATGACCCTGCCTGGGCTCCTGGCCCCAGCTCTGTTCCTGCCTCCCTCCCTCAGCCCTGCAATGTCCATCTGGTGTGAACTCATTGCCACTGTCCCCACTGCCAACGTGCTGAACTGCCACACCTACACTGGGATCCTGCAGGAAGGAAATCCTCAACTGGAGAAGTTCTGTGACAGCAACACTCACTGCCTCCAAGCACACACATCCCTCCTTGCAAAGGTAAGAATGATGATTTACTGTTTAAAATGCCTTTTTTCCCTGTGTTTCAAAGGCAACTAACACTGAAAAAAACACCCAGAAAACAGATAAACTGATATTTAAGACCTTCATATTGAAAACCAAAGCTTGCTCCATTGCAGGTGGTATTTTTATTTATCATCAGTGGGTTGTTTGTATTTACTACAAACTCTAAAACCAGAAGAATAGTTAGAGTCAACAGTGGGTAAAATCCCTCCACTCTTGCTTTTACTGAGGCTTCCTCTACCATATTCACTTCAAGGTAATATTATTTAGTGATGAATTAAACACTAATTAGGATATTCCCTCTCATTAATGTTTACTGAAATGCTCAGTATATTTATAATTTGCTTGCACATTTATTAGGACAATTTCTGAAATTAACACCCAACAGGTAGGCAGTGATAAAGAGTTGAGCTCTCAAGCTCTGGGGAGACCTGAGAGCCCCTTCCAATGTCTAAAGGTGCTCCAAGAAAGCAGGAGAGAGACTTTGGCCAAGGGCCTGAGTGACAGGACAAAGGGGAAATGGCTTTGCAGTGCCAGAGGGCAGGATGATGGGAATGGGGAAGGGTTCTTGGCTGTGAGGCCCTGGCACGGTATCCAGAAAAGCGTGGCTGCCCCTGGATCCCTGAGTGATCCACGGCCAGTGGACGGGCTTGGTGAATCTGGGACAGTGGAAGGTGCTCCTGCCCATGGCAGGGGTGGGATGGGGTGGCCTTGAGAGGTCCTTCCAATCAAACCACTCCTGGATTCTGTGATTCCCAGGATGTCACACATGTCCCTGAATGGATTCTGTGATTTCCCAGGATGTCACACATGTCCCTGAATGGATTCTGTGATTCCCAGGATGTCACACATGTCCCTGAATGGATTCTGGGATTCCCAGGATGTCACACATGTCCCTCTCTGGATTCTGTGATTCCCAGGATGTCACACATGTCCCTGGCTGGATTCTGTATTCCCGGATGTCACACATGTCCCTGAATGGATTCTGGGATTCCCAGGATGTCACACATGTCCCTGAATGGATTCTGTGATTCCCAGGATGTCACACATGTCCCTGAATGGATTCTGTGATTTCCAGGATGTCACACATGTCCCTGCTGGATTCTGGTTCCCAGGATGTCACACATGTCCCTGCGGATTCTGTGATTCCCAGGATGTCAACATGTCCCTGAATGGATTCTGTGATTCCCAGGATGTCACACATGTCCCTCTGAATTCCTGGGATTCCCAGGATGTCACACATGTCCCTGAATGGATTCTGGGATTCCCAGGATGTCACACATGTCCCTGAATGGATTCTGTGATTCCCAGGATGTCATGACATGTCCCTGAATGGATTCTGTGATTCCCAGGATGTCACACACCGTCCCTGAAGTGGATTCTGTGATTCCCAGGATGTCACACATGTCCCTGGCTGGATTCTGGGATTCCGGATGTCACACATGTCCCTGATGGATTCTGTGATTCCAGGATGTCACAATGTCCCTGATGGATCTGCAGGATTCCACATGCCGTGTGATTCGCCAGGATGTCACACATGTCCCTGTGGATTCTGTGATTCCGGATGTCACACATGTCCCTGGCTGGATTCTGGATTTCCTGGATGTCACACATGTCCCTGAATGGATTCTGTGATTCCCAGGATGTCACACATGTCCGCTGGATTCTGGATCCAGGATGTCACACATGTCCGGCTGATGTATCCCAGGATTCATGTGATGATCTGTGATCCATACACGCCCTGAATGGATTCTGTGATTCCCAGGATGTCATACATGTCCCTGAATGGATTCTGGGATTCCCAGGATGTCACACATGTCCCTGGCTGGATTCTGTGATTCCCAGGATGTCACACATGTCCCTGAATGGATTCTGTGATTCCCAGGATGTCACACATGTCCCTGAATGGATTCTGATTCCCGGTGTCCAATGGATCTGTGATTACTGGACTGTTTCCTGAATGGATTCTGTGATTACTGTACTGGGGTGGGTTCCAATGATTCTGTGATTCTGTGATCTGGGTTTCCTGAATGGATTCTGTGATTCCCAGGATGTCACACATCGTCCCTGGCTGGATTCTGTGATTTCCAGGATGTCACACGTGTCCCTGGC
>VKON01000113.1:24794-45525 GCA_009741485.1 Malurus cyaneus samueli | reverse complement strand
TGGATCCCCTCCCATCCCATCCCATCCCATCCCATCCCATCCCATCCCATCCCATCATCCCATCCCATCCCCTGTCCATCCCTGTCTTGTCAGCCCTGCCCACAGAACCAGACTGCTCTGGCTGCAAAGGGACCTTAAAACTCATCTTGTTCTACCCCATCCGTGGCAGGGACCCCTCCCACTGTCCCAGGCTGCTCCAGCCCCAATGTCCAGCCTGGCCTTGGGCACTCACAGGGATCCAGGGCTGCAATTCCATCCCAGCCCCTCCCACCCTCCAGGGCAGGAATCTTTCCCATAGCCCATCTAACCCTGCCTTCTTTCAGCCCCTGTCTGTACCCATGACCCTGCCTGGGCTCCTGGCCCCAGCTCTGTTCCTGCCTCCCTCCCTCAGCCCTGCAATGTCCATCTGGTGTGAACTCATTGCCACTGTCCCCACTGCCAACGTGTCTGAACTGCCACACCTACACTGGGATCCTGCAGGAAGGAAATCCTCCCAACTGGAGAAGTTCTGTGACAGCAACACTCACTGCCTCCAAGCACACACATCCCTCCTTGCAAAGGTAAGAATGATGATTTACTGTTTAAAATGCCTTTTTTTCCTGTGTTTCAAAGGCAACTAACACTGAAAAAAACACCCAGAAAACAGATAAACTGATATTTAAGACCTTCATATTGAAAACCAAAGCTTGCTCCATTGCAGGTGGTATTTTTATTTATCATCAGTGGGTTGTTTGTATTTACTACAAACTCTAAAACCAGAAGAATAGAGTCAACAGTGGGTAAAATCCCTCCACTCTTGCTTTTACTGAGGCTTCCTCTACCCATATTCACTTCAAGGTAATATTATTTAGTGATGAATTAAACACTAATTAGGATATTCCCTCTCATTAATGTTTTTACTGAAATGCTCAGTATATTTATAATTTGCTTGCACATTTATTAGGACAATTTCTGAAATTAACTCCCAATAGGTAGGCAGTGATAAAGAGTTGAGCTCTCAAGCTCTGGGGAGACCTGAGAGCCCCTTCCAATGTCTAAAGGTGCTCCAAGAAAGCAGGAGAGAGACTTTGGCCAAGGGCCTGAGTGACAGGACAAAGGGGAAATGGCTTTGCAGTGCCAGAGGGCAGGGATGGATGGGACACTGGGGAAGGGTTCTTGGCTGTGAGGCCCTGGCACGGGTTTTCCAGAAAAGCTGTGGCTGCCCCTGGATCCCTGGCAGTGTCCACGGCCAGGCTGGACGGGGCTTGGAGCAATCTGGGACAGTGGAATGTGCTCCTGCCCATGGCAGGGGTGGGATGGGGTGGCCTTGAGGGTCCCTTCCAATCCAAACCACTCCTGGATTCTGTGATTCCCAGGATGTCACACATGTCCCTGAATGGATTCTGTGATTCCCAGGATGTCACACATGTCCCTGAATGGATTCTGTGATTTCCAGGATGTCACACATGTCCCTGAATGGATTCTGGGATTCCCAGGATGTCACACATGTCCCTCTCTGGATTCTGTGATTCCCAGGATGTCACACATGTCCCTGGCTGGATTCTGATTCAGGATGTCACACATGTCCCTGAATGGATTCTGGGATTCCCAGGATGTCACACATGTCCCTGAATGGATTCTGTGATTCCCAGGATGTCACACATGTCCCTGAATGGATTCTGTGATTTCCAGGATGTCACACATGTCCCTGTGGATTCTGGATTCCCAGGATGTCAACATGTCCCTGTGGATTCTGGATTCCCAGGATGTCACACATGTCCCTGAATGGATTCTGTGATTCCCGAGGATGTCACACATGTCCCTGGCTGGATTCTGGGATTCCCAGGATGTCACACATGTCCCTGAATGGATTCTGGGATTCCCAGGATGTCACACATGTCCCTGAATGGATTCTGTGATTCCCAGGATGTCACACATGTCCCTGAATGGATTCTGTGATTCCCAGGATGTCACACATGTCCCTGGCTGGATTCTGGGATTCCCAGGATGTCACACATGTCCCTGGCTGGATTCGGGATTCCAGGATGTCACACATGTCCCTGAATGGATTCTGTGATTCCCAGGATGTCACACAGTCCCTGAATGGATTCTGTGATTTCCCAGGATGTCACACATGTCCCTGGCTGGATTCTGGATTCCCAGGATGTCACACATGTCCCTGGCTGGATTCTGTGATTCCAGGATGTCACACATGTCCCTGGCTGGATTCTGGATTCCAGGATGTCACACATGTCCCTGAATGGATTCTGTGATTCCAGGATGTCACACATGTCCCTGGCTGGATTCTGGGATTCCCAGGATGTCACACATGTCCCTGGCTGGATTCTGTGATTCCCAGGATGTCACACATGTCCCTGAATGGATTCTGTGATTCCAGGATGTCACACATGTCCCTGAATGGATTCTGGATTCCCAGGATGTCACTACATGTCCCTGAATGGATTCTGGGATTCCCGGGATGTCACACATGTCCCTGGCTGGATTCTGTGATTCCCAGGATGTCACACATGTCCCTGAATGGATTCTGTGATTCCCAGGATGTCACACATGTCCCTGAATGGATTCTGATTCCCAGGATGTCACACATGTCGCCTGATGGATTCTGTGATTCTTAGGATTGTCACACATGTCCCTGGCCTGGATTCTGGGATTCCCAGGATGTCACACATGTCCCTGGCTGGATTCTGTGATTTCCCAGGATGTCACACATGTCCCTGGCTGGATTCTGATTCCCAGGATGTCACACATGTCCCTGGCTGGTCCCTGCTCTTGGGGCCGGGCACAGATCCCACAGGGAGCTCCATACACCAACACATGGATGGAATCTCCAAAGCTGCTCCTGGCTGGTGGCTGCCCAGGCTGGCAGAGCCACGCTCAGGTCACGCTGTCCTTTCACTGTGACCCTGCAGCCCTGGGGCTCCCAATTATCCCATGGACTCACAGTGAACGGAAAAATCCATCGCCCGTGCAGCTGGGGGTTGGGGCTCCAGAGCAGCAGCTCCTGCTATGGAAATGCTCTGCCCAAGGAGGTGAATCCACAGGACAGCAGAGTCACTTGTCTCTGGCAGCAGAATGTTGGAGGTGCTGGTGGAGCTCAGCAGATTCAGCTGCTGCCTGCGGGTCACGGCTGCGCTCACAGCTCCACAGGGACATCCCACGGGAACAGAACCTCCACCACTCCTCTGCCCTTTCATCTTACAGTAACACCAAACACATCATTGCTTCCTATCGAACTCGAGAAGCTGAGAAACAGCTCAGAAGTATTTTGTGGTAAAAGATTTCCCCATCAGCATGTCCAGCACCCCCTGGGCCCTCCATGAGCAGCTCAGAGTCTCCTCTGGGGATACTGATGCAGGAGTGGAGCTGTGTCCTGTGAGGGAGCCACATCAGCACGGTGAGGATGCCACTGCAGTGTCACTGCACAGACAGACAGACTGCTCTGGGACCTGGGGACATGGTAACTTGGCCTTAGAGCACATGCAAATGGCAATGCACAAATGCAGGAGGTGACGGGAGGGACACTGTGTCTGCTGCTGGAGCTTATAATAAACTTACGTGGGGGTCTCTGAGGGTTGATGGAATATTGGAGTATGGAAATTGGCTGATAAAGCACATTTCAGTGTGCACCTGGGCTGTGTGCCTGGCATCATGCTGAGTGTCAGAGGCTGTGGCATAGCACTGGATCTCTCCCTCTAAAATGTGGAGTAGAAATGCCCTCAGTTCTTGGGGTTTAAAATCCCATCTCCTCCTGCAAGGCTTCGTGTAGCTCAGGGCAATCCTTTCCTGACTCTGCAGAGATGGGCATTTGTGTATGGCCCATTACTGCACTGCTTGAGCAATGTTTATGGTGAGAAAGAGCACAGTATAAAACTAAAAGGTTAAAAAATAGCCACAGGGTTTAATCTCCTTGTAAAGGTGAAGATCACATACGTTTCATGTCTGGCTTGTACTTAGTTTAGAGATAAGTCTGCATTTCTAAGAAACACTGATTTTAAAAGTGATGGCAAAATGTATAAGTGAGCAAACAATCCTGCATGGCTTATTGCATGACACAGCAATTAAGAAGAAGAGAAAATGTGGAATAATCTGTGTAATCTATGAAAAGAATATGACAGATTCTTTCACATGGAAACAATAATTGCAAAATAGCATATTTACATTTTATTTGCAGATGTTTGTAAATAAGATTAATAGGGTATTGGTGAATTATTGTAACTATTACATTTTATATTAATCCTTCCAATCAATAAAAAGTGAGAACAAAAAGCCATTGCAATTGTACAGCAAGTCAGAATATTGCTGTAATTTGTCCTGGAAGCCTGATGACAGGATTTTTACCTCCCTGCCCAAGGAGGGTTGATGTTGGTGCAGCAGCTGCCTCGGGGCCAGGGGATCTCGTGTGCAGGGCTCTGTGGGGTTTGGCTCGTGGGGCAGAGGGAATGGCCCCAGTGGGTGCAGGAGCCTCCAAAACGCCTCTGGTGTGGGTGGGTGATCCTCACTGAAAACCATGGGAAAGGGGCTGCGGGATGTCGGGGGATGTCGGGGGAGCTGGGTCAGCCCGGCTCTGGCCACACCCCAGGGCAGGGACGGTGATTTTACTGTTTGATTTGCCGCAGCAGCCTCCGAATATCGCCAGGACCAGGAGCAGAGGAAGAACTGTCAGTTAAGAGACAGCCGAGGCACCGATATCGCTGTGCTCCAGCAGATGTGCTGCACATCAGCACCGCGGCAAGGGCTCAAAGCAGCGCCCTGGGCTCAGCTCTGTCGTAGATGGCCAGCTCTGCTGCACCCGGGATTAGGCTCAGCTCTATCTGCACCCGGGATTGGCTCAGCTCTGTCTCACCCGGGATTAGCTCAGCTCTGCTCCGCTACCCGGGATTTGAGCTCAGCTCTGTCCTACCCGGGATCTTGGCTCAGCTCTGTCTGCGTACCCGGGATTGGCTCAGCTCTGTCCGTACCCGGGATTGGCTCAGCTCTGTCCGTACCCGGGATTGGCTCAGCTCTGTCTGCACCGGGACTGGGCTCAGCCTTCGCACCCGGGATTGGGCTCAGCTCTGTCCGTACCCGGGACTGGGCTCAGCTCTGTCCGTACCCGGGCATTGGGCTCAGCTCTGTCCGTACCCGGCATTGGGCTCAGCTCTGTCCGTACCCGGGATTGGGCTCAGCTCTGTCCGTACCCGGGATGGGCTCAGCTCTGTCCGTACCCGGGACTTGGGCTCAGCTCTGTCCGACCCGGGATTGGGCTCAGCTCTGTCTGCACCCGGGATTGGCTCAGCTCTGTCTGCACCCGGGATTGGGCTCAGCTCTATCTGCACCCGGGATTGGGCTCAGCTCTGTCCGTACCGGGATGGTCAGCTCTGTCCGTACCCGGGTTGGGCTCAGCTCTGTCCGTACCGGATTAGGCTCAGCTCTGTCCGTACCGGATTGGGCTCAGCTCGTCCGTACCCGGGATATCTCTGTATCCTCATCCACATGCACACTCTGGATATCTCTGTATCCATCCATGGCACACTCTGGATATCTCTGTATCCTCACATCCACCCATGGCACACTCTGGATATCTCTGTATCCATCCCATCCACCCATGGCACACTCTGGATATCTCTGTATCCATCCATGGCACACTCTGGATATCTCTGTATCCTCACATCCACCCATGGCACACTCTGCCTCTGCTGTGCCCGCAGTCCCATCCTGCAGGGAGCGGGCAGGGAAAGCTGCTCCGAGGGTGAACCCAGAGCTCGCCAGAGCCACTGAGGAGTCAGAGACTGCGGGGACACGGCCGGGGATCTCGGCAAAGGCAGCAGCTGGGTGGGGCTGCATTTGTAGCCACTGGTGTAAAAAGAAGAGAAAAGCAGGAAGTCTTCATTGGACTATCTGGAATCTCTTTTAAGAACTGCACATGGATGGTCTCAGGCAGCTCGGGAGGGGGTTTGCATTACCTGCTCCTCTGGGGCCGGGAACACTGAGCTCACTGTGCTGGACTGCATCTCATCATTGGGAAATACCAAAACATTACACGGGAACTGTCAGGGATCACCACCAACGCCCTTCCAAGGAGAGCAGAGAGAAGCGGGATTTCTCCCCGTTACCCGTACAACGAGCAGAGGAAGAAGCCGTGCACTCACACACCGAACAGGCACATCAAAGAGTCTGCCCCAGTCTCTCCGGCTGTAAATCTTGGAATGTGTGATCCCAACCTCTGCTGAGCTCAGCTCTGGCCACAGAGCACAGAGCAGCGTGGCACGGCTGAGTGAAGGCTGGCACAGCAATCTCAGCTGATGATTTAGGAGGTGGCACTCCCAGATGCACTGAAGAGGACTTTATGAAGCTCTGACAACTGTAAAAGCTTTGTTTACCTGCCCTACAGAACAGTGAAGTTACGGCGCAATTTTTATTTTACTTTTGCTGTCATTATTTTATTTGTAGTGGAAGAGCTGAGTAGTGGATTTATGGGAACAGCTCGTGAAGCTTTGGGCTCCAAGCAGCAGCCTCTGAGCCAATGCTGCGGCTCTGCTGCTTCCACAGAGGTTTGGGATGACTTTCCTCTAACCCAACAGCAAGTTGTTAGGTCACTGGTTCAGACACCAAAAACATTGGGATCTCCTGAGACATAATTCTGTACTAGATATACGGCTTGTATCATCAATTAAGTGATTTCCTTGTTTAGATCTTGTTGTGAAGTGTCCTCAACCGTGAAATGGCTTTTCCTAGGGAAAGATTTGTGCCTGATTAAAGACACCAATACTCTCAGTGGGCAACAAATTAACTTGTAAGACTTCTCTGGGGGTGGGGCTCAGGGAGCGTGGTGTCTGCAGAAGGAATTCTCCTTGATCCCGGAACAGCTCAGGCTGACATCTGTGACAATGTTGTGCTCTGCAGGGCAGCACCCCAGGCAGGGCAGGAGCAGCTCCAGCACCCCCTGTAACCCATCTCAGCAAACTCCCAGGGCTGGGTTGGGGCAGAGCCAGGGGTGCCCGGCAGCCCTGATCCCCTGCACATGGCTGGCAGGGAATTTGGGAGCGCTGGCCAGGGGTGGAGCACAGGGGCTGTGACAGCGGTGACACTCCGATGGGAGGGACAGCGCTGGCAGTGCCCGTGTGGGGACAGTGGGTGACTCCCCTCGGGTCCCTGTGCCACCCTGCCCAGCCCTGGCAGTGCCCGTGTGGGGACAGTGGGTGACTCCTCTCGGGTCCCTGTGCCACCCTGCCCAGCCCTGGCAGCGGGCTGTCCTCTCGCCCAGTGCCACCTGCAGATGCCAAAACGCAGCTACAGCAGCGAGCAGTGCATCTGCGTTCACCTGCAAGGAGAATTTGCCCACCTGCGTTCACCTGCAAGGACAGTTTGCCCCCCCGCCTCACTGCAGACCAAGAGAAGAGGTGGAAATCCGTGTGGTTTTGGTCAGAGGGGCTCTCCAAAGCCCCCGGAGCTCCAGAGGCCGAGAGCAGCCTGGCTCCATCCTGCCCTGAGCACGGCATCAGCCGGGATTTCACAGCCTCAGGGACAGGAGGTGACAGTGCTTCTGTCCCCGTGTCCTTGTGCCACAGCAGTCAGTGGGATTGCTCCCAGAGAAAGCGCCTGTCAGCAGTGCCATTGTCACTCGCTGTGTCCCCACGCCCCGGATGCTCCTAATTGGTTTCACAGGTGCCTCTCACAAAATTACCTGTCACCAACACGGGGAGTAAAAATGGGCAAAACTCTTGCAGCCATAAGGAGAGTGATGGATTGCCATCTTCCCTGGCCGCACACTCACCCAAAGGATCGGTGCATTTCTTGGCAATTTACAACAAATATCCTTGCCTGTAACCTGCATTTTCCATGAGTTCTGACTGCTGCCATGGGGTAGAAGAGGCAGTGAGCTTTCATTCTAAAATGAAGTCATTTCTCAGTGTAATCTTGGCACAGGTGGCTGATGTGTGTGTTTGTGTTGAACAGCTCCTGCACCCATTTCCAGCCTGGCCATCGGGACCATCTCTGCCCTGTGTGCTGTGAGTTGGGCAGAGGAGTGTCCGGCTGTGTCTGTGCTTTGGCAGAGAGGCCAAGGCGGTCAGTGAAGTGGCCAAGCAGGACCTCAGCCCCAGGACAGCCCCTGGACTGCCCCGTCCTCGGCTCTCGAGGCTCCTCACGGCTCTGTCGGCACCGCCTGGACAAGGAGCTGCTCAGGGCTTCCCTGCTGCCACTGGAAACTGCCTCACCTTGTCCTGCAAGGGATGTGTCCTGTGCTGGGAGAGTCTGGGAAATGCTCCTTTGGAAGGGGGAAGGAGAGGAAAAAAAGGAAAGCAAAGTGATGCTGCAGTTCTGAGCATTGAGCCGTTCTGCAAAGGGAAATAAAAGGCAGGATGAACATTCGTGGGCTGATAATGACACTCCCACCGAGAGGAGAGTCTCCAGCAGTGCAGGAAGGATGGAGGGAGAGACCCTTGCTCGACGAGATTGATTAAGTAATTTTCAATCAGTGCTAAAAGCTGTCAGCACAACCACACTTGTTTCTTTCAAAATAATCAGCAAGACAATTATAGAATTTAACATAATCCTACAAATGTTTGGGTGATGTTCCAATTGCAAGGGATCAGGAATTTTTATTTGTTTGTTTGTTTGTTTTCTTATTTATTACCACACTACCTCTCTCTCCCTTTGAGTCAGGGGAGCCAGATGGCAGCACTTAGAGAAAGTCAACAGCGGCACTTTGGGGAAATAAAGTGTGTTCATTTAAAAATAAATAAATAATCCGTGCAGTCCATTAACCAGAGCTCAAGGCAAACAGCCTTAATGGTTTTCTTAGTTAAAAGGAAAAGACCATTCGGGAGTCCTGGCAGATTCTGGGACACACCTGCTGGGTTCTCACCGTTGTCATCCCATTTCCCCACTCTGAGTGCCCCCAAAACACCCTCCAGAGTGACCTTGGGGACACATGGGGCTGCAGGGAGGCATTCCCTGGGTCTGAGCTAATGCCAGTGGAGAGAGGACGTGGCTGAGACAAAGCAGGAAGACAGTGGTGGTAATTAATTAAGTAAATAATTATGTACCTACATACACACACAAATAAACAAACTTCCCTGAGTCTGTATAGAACGCCAAAGTACGTGCATGGAGACCAAAATCCTGGTGCATGGAGACCAAAATCCCGGGTGCTTGGCCAAGCTGAAAGCTGTTCAGAAAGGATATGGTCGTCCTCCTCTCTCGGGGCACAAAATGTTTTGTTTGGGGGACCCACTGCTGCAATTACTCCACACTGTTGGGAGCAAATCACAGCAGGAACATGAGGAAAGCTGTGCTGGCCACAGCTGTTCTTTCTCCTGCACCCATTTGTGGATGAGCAGGTGGATGGAGATGCTCTCAGTGCAGAGCACCCCTGAAGGTGCAGCTCTCCATAGGTCACCCACCCGTCCCTGACCTCCTGCCATGGTCCCCAGGATTGCACCGGCTCTGAATGCACCCCTCAGACCCGGCTCTGGGCTCTGCTCTGATGCACCCTCATGACCTTCGGCATCTGGGCTCTGTCTCTGCACACACCCCTCAGACCCGGCTCTGAGCTCTGCTCTGAATGCAACGGCTCAGACCACTGGCTCTGGGCTCTGCTCTGCACACACCCCTCAGACCCGGCTCTGGTGCTCTGCTCTGAATGCATTCCTAGACCGGCTCTGGGCTCTGCTCTGCACACACCCCTCAGACCCGGCTCTGGGCTCTGCTCTGAATGCACCCTCAGACCCGGCTCTGAGCTCTGCTCTGAATGCACCCTCAGACCGCTCTGCTCTGCTCTGCATGCACCCTCAGACCGGCTCTGGCTCTGCTCTGAATGCACCCTCGACCCGGCTCTGAGCTCTGCTCTGAATGCACCCTCAGACCGGCTCTGGCTTGCTCTGATGCACCCTCAGACCGGCTCTGGGCTCTGCTCTGAATCACCTCAGACCCGGCTCTGGGCTCTGCTCTGTGCACCCTAGACGCTTGGCTTAGCTCTGAACACTCAGACCCGGCTCTGAGCTCTGCTCTGAATGCACCCTCAGACCCGGCTCTGGGCTCTGCTCTGATGCCCTCAGACCCGGTCTGTCTTGTCTAGATGCACCCTCACCGGTTGGCCCGCACGCTGGCTCGTGCTCTGAGCTCTGGCTCTGTCTGACTGGCTCTGGGCTCTGCTCTGCACGTGCTCTGGCTCTGCTCTGCACTGGCTCTGCTTTGCACTCTGGGCTGCGCTCTGGTCTGCTCTGCAGCTCTGCTCTGCTGCTGCTTGCTTGCTTCTGCACTGCTCTGGGCGTCTGCTCCTGCACTGGCTCTGAGCTCTGCTCTGCACTGGCTCTGAGCTCTGCTTGCACTGGCTCGGGCTCTGCTCTGCACTGGCTCTGGGCTCTCTCTGCACTGGCTCTGGCGTCTGCTCTGCACTGGCCTCTGGCTCTGCTCTGCACTGCTCTGGGCTCTGCTCTGCACTGGCTCTGGCTTCTGCTCTGCACTGGCTCTGCCTGGCTCTGCATGTGCTCTGCACTGGCTCTGAGGCTTGCTCGCACTCTGCTCCACTGGTCTTGCTTGCTCTGGCTTGGCTCTGGCTCTGCTCTTGGCTCTGCTCTGCATGGCTCTGGGCTCTGCTCTGCACTGGCTCTGAGCTCTGCTCTGCACTGGCTCTGGGCTCTGCTCTGCACTGGCTCTGGGCTCTGCTCTGCACTGCCTGAGCTCTGCTCTGCACTGGCTCTGGCTCTCAGCTCTAGTCTGCTGCACTGGCTCTGGCTCTGCTCTGCACTGGCTCTGGCTCTGCTCTGACTGGTCTGAGCTCTGCTCTGCACTGGCTCTGCTCTGCTCTGCACTGGCTCTGGGCTCTCTCTGCACTGGCTCTGCTGGCTCTGCTCTGCACTGGCTCTGGCTCTGCTCTGCACTGGCTCTGAGCTCTGCTCTCATGCTCTGTTCTACACTGGCTCTGGGCTCTGCTCTGCACTGGCTCTGGCTCTGCTCTGATGCCTGGGCTCTGCACTGGCTCTGGCTCTGCACTGGCTCTGGGCTCTGCTCTGCACTGGCTCTGGGCTCTGCTCTCCACTGGCTCTGGGCTCTGCTCTCCTCCAGCAGAGCAGGCTGAGGGGGCCACGGGGAGAAGTTTTCACTGTTGTTGATGGCTGGAGGCTCTGTGCTGCAGGACCAGGTCATGCTCGGCTGGATGGAGCCATTTACTGTGAGCTGAGGACAGCACGTGAAAGACAGGATGAGATGCTGAGCAGGAATATCAGCAGGGGAGGTTTCAGGGAGTTAGACTCATTAAACTTGAAAATAATACTGTCCATGATAATAAATGTTTTGAAAAAGCCAGATGGTTTGGTTTGAAGGAGACATCAAAAAACTCCAGTTTGAAAGCTCAAGTGAAAGCAGTTTTCTCTGAGTATGGGGTTTTTTAGAAATCTTGATTCTTACATTGATTCAGTTCGCTCCCCCATCCTTTATTTCTTTGTAGCAATAATTTCATTCTCATTCAAAATGAAAACTGCTGTGTTTGAAGCCCCTGGTGACCAAAAGGCCATTTTGTTCTCCCAGATGGACACTATGGAGTTGTGTTTGTTGCTATGGCTGTGTCATGCTGGGATGGCTTCACCCACGAGCTTTCACTCCTGGGGCTCCGAGGAGGATCCCCAAGGAGGGGAGAGCTGTGTCTGCAGTACAGGGGCAGGAAGAGAAAGAGGAATGGCAGCAGCGATCTGTGATTTCTGCCTCCAATTCCTCAGAAACTTCTTTCTCCCAGTGCCAATGGATGTGTTTTCTGTTCTGCCCAATGACTTCTAATGTATCATTCAACTTACTTTTAGAATGAATATTATGTGGTTTAAATGTTTTACTGTTTCACATCTTCCTCTGAACATTTGTATAGATTTCTCTTTTGTTTCTGCTGAGAGGTCTGATTTCCCATGGGCAATGTCTCTTCTGATTTTCCTTTATATTTTCATTTTATGCCACTATGAGAGTCAAGTGCTTTTGCTGATAATATGAGACTGTCATTAGACTTTCCCAGGACTGATTAATTAACAACTGAGCTGGCTGGATGGATTAAATGAATTGAGCATCATTGCCCTGCCAAAGCCGGAACCCTGGATAAACTTCACAGGAATTCCAAAGGTGATAGTTTTTCACTTGTATTTTTTTTCTTCCAGCCGTGCCCTGAGTGTGACTCTCAAGGAACCACAGCAGAGCCCCTTAGGAGGGACTTCCAGACTGTTGGTGGAGAATCAGCAGGTTCACAGGAGAAAAACCAGAAAATATCTTGTCTGATTGAGCAGAGCCAACACAAACCTCCACTGAGCTTTGCTCTGGTCAAAGCGTGGTGGGGATTTTGTCCCTGCGCAGAGCCCGAGCTGGCTGTACCCCAGGAGGGACACACTCTGCTCTGCAGGGATGTTTGGTCCCAGTGTGATCCCCGTGACTGGTGGGGTCAGCACAGAGAGCTCTGGGCTTGGCAGCCCTGCTGAGCATCGTCTCTAATGGGACACTAAAACCTGAGGGGCTTTCTGGGGGCTTCCTGAGCTGAACTGGCTCTGTAGGATACAGCAGGAGAAAGGGGACCCTGGCACCCCAGAGCTGGGCAGGAGGAGGGAGGACAGACCCTGAGACAGCCCAGGCAGCTGGGACAGCTCTGCACCGGTGCCACCGTGCCCAGCTCCGTCCCTGAGAGCTGGCACTGAGAGATCTCTGCTGTCAGAGCTCATCTCAGCTCCAGGATAATGATCACTGACAGCAGAGCTCATCTCAGCTCCAGGACAATGATCACTGCTCCACCGTGCCCAGCTCCATCCCTGAGAGCTGGCACTGAGAGATCTCTGTTATCAGAGCTCATCTCAGCTCCAGGACAGTGATCACTGCTCCACCGTAATGATCACTGCTCCACCGTGCCCAGCTCCATCCCTGACAGCTGGCACTGAGGGATCTCTGCTGTCAGAGCTCATCTCAGCTCCAGGACAATGATCACTGCTCTGTCCCTGAGAGCTGGCACTGAGGGATCTCTGCTGTCAGAGCTCATCTCAGCTCCAGGACAGTGATCACTGATAGCAGAGCTCATCTCAGCTCCAGGACAGTGATCACTGCTCCACCGTGCCCAGCTCCATCCCTGAGAGCTGGCACTGAGGGATCTCTGTTATCAGAGCTCATCTCAGCTCCAGGACAATGATCACTGCTCCACCATGCCCAGTCCCTGAGAGCTGGCACTGAGGGATCTCTGTTATCAGAGCTCATCTCAGCTCCAGGACAGTGATCACTGATAGCAGAGCTCATGTCAGCTCCAGGACAGTGATCACTGCTCCTCCAGTGTCCCTCCACTCCCAGGCTGGGTTTAGCACCTCTCCTGCCGAGTCTTATGTGCCTCAGCTCACTTCACCACGTATTTAACATCAGTTCAGGACGTGACAGACAGATTCTGAGCTGGAAAGCTTAGCCACATTTCCCAGCTATTTCAGTTGCTCTAATGAAGGGTGTTACCTTGTCCTGCACCTTTGCTGGCCCCTGTCTGTCGTGGCAGAAGGAGGGACACTGTGAGGGCATCTGAAACCAGAACACTTCCAAAGAAGCTCATGGCTCTTCTGGTTTGCATGGCTCAGTCCTGGGCAGCGAGGAACAAACAGCAGCTCAAGGGATGATGGGCTCAGATTGTGCCGGGGCAGTTTAGGATGGACACCAGGGAAAGTTTCCCAGAGCAGGAATTGTCCATCCCTGGCACAGCTGCCCTGGCAGGAATGGAATCCCCATCGTTAGAGCGGTCTAAAAGCCGTGAGGATGAGGCATTTAGGGACATGGGTTAGTGGTGCCTTGGCAGTGCTGGGGAAGGATCTTAAAGGGTCTTTTCCAACCTAAACATTTCCCTGATTTTGTGATTCAACCCTGCCCACCCCAGCCCTGCCATTACGAGCAGCTGTCACCCACACTCTGCTCCTGGGAAACATCGCAGGCACTGAGGACACCCAGCGCTTCTCTCTCATACACACAAAAACATTTCTTCCTCTTCCAGCTGCAAAATTAGAGAAAACCAAGTTTCTGTGAAAACCTCACAAAGAGAAAGATGAAAATCACAGAAAACTCATTAGAAAACACATTAGGAAACAAATCTTATTCAGCCTCATCTACGTTTAACATTTTAAACTTGGTATTTTTAATATGCTTAAGGGCACAGTTCATTTAGATTTAAGGTAAACACTTTGCTAAATATCAAACATTAATAGAATTTTTGTAAAAATATTGGTTTGATGCTACTTGCAGAGCATGTTTCTTTATAGATATGGGTGCAAACCTTGATATGCATAATTACGCTGTATAAAGTTTTATATGATGAAGCAATTGAAAAAAAAATGCATCAAGTTAAATAATTATATGTAAAATAAAATTAAAGAAATGAATGGTTCATTATCTCTTTTAAAAGCTTTTTTTTTTCCTCCAGGAGCGATTGTGTTTGATGTTATTTGCACCCTGGTAGGAGTAAAGTGCTCTTGCTCTCATCCATGACACATGGCTTCTCTTCCAGCTGCACCAATCTCCATGAGGGAGCTGTGAAGGAGGTGTTTATAAGGCCAAGGTGGGATTTAAGGAGTGTGTGTGTGTGTGTGTGCTGCTTCCCCTGCAGTGAGCTTTCAATCTCCTGTGATCTCAGAGAAAACTCCAACCCGCTCTGCCACATTGCTGCTCCAAATGGCAGCCAATTCATCCCTGCCAGCGCATTCCTTCTTCTCTCAAACAAAACAGACATGAGGAGAGGGTAAAAACCCCAGCACAATGCCAGCAAGTGAGTGGAAAGAGGAGAGTCAGGGGTGTTGGGGTCGGGAGATGTTTGCTGCACGCTTGGCCATCATTCACCGCCTGACTCAGGCATTGACATTCAAGTTTACAGCCAGAAATCCATCAGTGCTGCAGGAAGGAAGCTGCAGAAATGTTCAGATAAATGTTCATCCCCATCCCATCCCATCCCATGCATCCGCAATCGAATCCATTCGCATCCCATCCATCCCATCCCATCCATTCCATCCATCCCATCCAATCCCATCCATCCCATCCCCATCCATCCCATCCCATTCCCATCCCATCCATCCCATCCCATCATCCATCCATCCCATCCATCCCATCCATCCCATCATCCCTCCCCATCCCTCCTTCCTGCTGTCCCCTCTCTGGCCATGGCACCCCATTCTGCAGGTGGCACCCTGACTGCTCTCCTGAGGGTGCTGAGGTGTTTTGTGCTTCATTTACCCTTCAGTTATGTCTCTGCTGTTCCCCACTGTCTTTATTTTGCCAGTTAGACCGTTTCCTGTGTTCCTTTGGAGTTTGATGCTATTAAGTGTTGATCCATCAATGTTTCATCTGTATCTGTAAAAGCTGCTTTAGGTATTGACTGTCCCTGGGTTATTCACTTGGTGCTTATCTCACTAAATCCTTCACTTGTGCCATGGAAGTAAAAAACTTTGATATTTATATGAAAATACTTTTGTTTAGAAAACAATTGCGATTTACAGCTCAAACAGGCTTTCTCCATTCCTATTTAAATTTATGACTTCTTTCTAGAAGTGCCTTCTGGGGACATTTCTGTCTCTTTCAGTGTGTCTTCATGCTCTGAATACATAATTTAGTATGAGATCCCTCTCCACGATATCCCCCTGGTAGCTGGGGAATTGAAGATGCTTGCAAAGATTTGAGTTTGAAATGTTTAACTGTCATTAATTTGCAGATTACAGTCAGAGAGCTTTGTGGATTATAATGTGTGATGCAATTAACACTCTGCTAATGTAATATATCTAATTATTTGAATAGATTATTTGTTTTCACATTTCCAGTGCTCAAAGAGAAGGAGATTTATAACCCGAAATGCTAACTCAGGTGGGATAATTTACTGCTGTGGTTACAGTGAGAACATCCTGTGCCACGACATTCCTGTTTGCTGGATTTCAGTTGGTCAAGCATAGAGAATGAGGCTCTGTGTTCTACGTTAACAGAGTGTTTTATTATTTAGAAGCACAGTCCCATCTCTGCTTGCAGGAACACTTTAATATCACAGATTGGTTTGTGTTGGAAGAGACCTTAAAGGCCATTCAGTTCCACTTTCTGCCAATGCTCACATCACACCAACCTGTCTGTTACAGAAAACAAATGCTTTCACTCACGTTAACTAGCATAAAATCAAAGATGCAGAGTGATCTATTAAATGTCTTATATTTAGCAATATAGTCCAAACGCTGAGATGTGGCTGCACTAAGAACTCAGAGCATAACCAGTGCTCAGAGAGCCCCACACCACTCCAGTGGCTGCGGATTTCTCGTTCCCAGCACGGATAATGCTCTGGTTTCTCACCCCCCTGACCACGTGCTTGGTGCAGCAATCTCTGACTTTGTCCTGTTGTGTCTGATTTCTGTCTTTTGAGGCATTTGTGAAAACAGGATAAAGGTTTGGCTGGGAAGTGATTCACTAACTGTGGCTGTGACGAGACCATGCCATGAGCTGGCAGTGAAACCCTCCCAAGGACACATCACTGCTCATTCAGAGAAGCACGAGAGCTGAGAACTTACAAATGCACCATTTCTGACGGCTTTTATCCTAAAACGTTCTGTCTCAGAGGGGTTGCCTTGCACTGGTGGTGGCTGGGCAGGAGGGAATGGTGTCAGCTGCCTCAGGGACTCACAGCATCTTCCAAACCCTCAGGGAGGCTCAGCCCTTTCCCCTCCTCCTGAGAGTCTCAGGACTGCTCTGTGCAGATACAGCTCAACATTAGCATAGGGCATGCAGGTCTACCTCTAATTTGCATAAGAAGTTCAGAGATAATTTAGTAAATGCCATCACAACCTCGGAAAAACTTGTTGAAATTTAATTGGATTGAACAATAATTTTATCTGCTGTTCATTGCATTAAATGTTCCAGCAGTGTATTTATTTTTAGTGGAAGGAATTAATTTTGTAATTACTAGTGTTGGGTTCTTTTGGAATCTCTGAATGTATTACCTGCTCTGTTTGTGCCTTTTGGCATCATTGTGCACCAGATTGTTCTGGGCTTTGCTGTTAGATTGGGTCTGTGCTCGGGCTGTGAATCAATGTTCTGTTCACAAAGGGTAAATTGCTCTGTTTGTGTGTCCCGTGGCTGTGGGGACGATTCCCTGGCACAAAGGGCTGCAGTGGGGCTGAGCTGTGCCCCACTGTCTGTGGCAGCTCCACAGTGCTGCTCCCATCAGCTCTTAGTGAGTGAGAGTTACCATGGGTTCTGTTGTTATCACTGCTATCACACTGTGTGGGGCACTGAATCCGACACAACAGCCATTCTTCCTTATTGATCACTGTATCCAATCTTCTGGAATCATGACATCAAAGACATTACCTCTCCACTTCACACATCCTTCCCGTAACTTTATTGTGGGAGTCCAGCACCCTTGTTAATGATAACTAATAATGTTTAAATATAATTGGCTAAATATATAATACAACAACATTTAAATATTATTAATCACTATTTTAATAGCAAACAATATTTTAAAAGTATTCACTGCTACTGCTAATCCCCTCAAACCTAAATGCTGATTTTTCACTGATGTGAAAGTTTCACCATTTCTGGCTCCAGCAGAAGGAACCTCAGTGCTGGGGAAGCTCTCCCTTCTGTGAGCCTCATTTTGTTATTGGTTTGTTACTGTTGTGTTATTATTTCCATCAGAGCCCCTCGGGGTAAATCACAGCCACTGACGCATCACTGGGTGTTGAATCGAAAGGTTGTGTGAACAAACACCCCCTGGCACTGCTGCACACTCCTCACCCTCTAAACCATCATCATATTTAACATCACATCCTATTTTGGAATGAAAAATCTTGATCTGCTTGGTCAGAAGTCTTTATCAATCAGTATTATATTTTTATATTATCTTCTTTTCTTATCCCTGTTTAGCAGAGAAACTATTTCTGAGGATGGCAGGTTTTCCCAAGGATTTTCAGGGATAAAGCCAACCCACCCAGGGGACAGGAGCCATTTGCAAAGTGCAGAGAGAAAGGGGAGGCAGCTGCCCAAGCACAGGGGCTGCAATATCCTCCCTGCCAAAGACTGCATTACACAGCAATAACATTTCAAATAAAGAGAGATTTAAATACAAATAAGAGGCCCAATGAGGACAGTTCAGAAAATATATTTTTCATACAGATTCCTTGTTTTATGACAGAATTTTGAAGTCTATTGGAGTTGGTTTATGTGGCAGAACCTGAGGTACCCACCTGCTGCTTTCCCTGGACCTGAATCAGCCCCAGACAGAGGACGGAAGGGCAGCCCATGTTTACCCAGATTACATTTTTTGCTTTAGTTTTTTTTTCCTCTCTCCTACTAAATCTTTTCCCTTCTCCCTCTCCATCTGTTTTTTTCTTCTCTTCCTCACTTCCTCCTCCCCCATTTGCTCGGAATCCCTGGTGCCCCAGCTCAGCTGCAGCCGCTGCTGTTTGGTGCCTTTGCAGATGTGTCACCTGTGGCTCTGCAGAGCAGGGGCACCATTGGGGACAAAGCTCTGAGAGCAGCACAGAGCACACGGAGCCGTTTGCTGGGGGATTTTGCTCCTGGGCAGACTCTCTCCCACCCCATGCAGGGACGGGCATTGGCATCTGTGCCAGGTGAACGTGTCCCCCAGTGCCCTTCAGCCTTCCCAGGAGCATCCTTCAGCATGGGGGAAGCAGAACCTGTGAGAACATTCCAGAACCAGCTGCCATCCCCTGCCTGGATCATCCTCCCGAGCCAGCACGCAGGGCTATCCCCTCACAGAGTGTGAAATCAGAGAGCAGCTCAAGCACAGCTCAGTAATGCCCAAAGCACCGAGCAGCCCCAGCTCCAGCTGTTCATCCCCTGTTCAGCTGCTGCTCCTGAGAAGCGGCCACACACACACACAGAGTCAGTGATGTGGAGCAGCTGATGTCTGCAGAAATCCCCCAGCTCCCGATGGCCATCTGTGCCCTCCACTCCCGTTAGGAATCCCGTTCCTCCTGCCAGCAGCTTTTAGCCGTGGTTTTGGCCCGTTCTGCTCTCCCTCCTGCCCTCCCCGTGGATGTGCTGCCTGCTGGCAGTGTGAGGCAGCTCCAGCCTGGGCTATGCAGTGCCATTCCCATTCCCATTATCCCGTTCACATTCCCATTCCCATCATTCCCATCCCTTGCAGCTCCAGCCTGGACTGTGCAGATGCCTTCCATTCCACGTCCCCGTTTCACACACATTCCATTCCGCATTCTCCAATCCCATAATCCTTCCCCTATCCATTACCCCGATGCAGCTCGCTGGCGATGCGAGGTGCCAATTCCCATCCTATTCCATTCCCATTCATCCATTCCATTCCCACTTCCCATTCCCAGTTCCATTGCAGCTCCGCCTGGGCTGTCAGGGGCCAAAGGCCTCCTCCCATCTTCCCATTCCTTCCTTCCTATTCCTTCTCCATCCCCTCCCGTCCGTCTCCCATATCCCCGTCCCCCCGTTCCATTCATTCCATTCCTCCATTCCCTTCCCCATTCCCAGTTGCATGCCCAGTCCTAGAGGCATCCAGCTGACACAAAGGTGGCCATATACGATTCCGCTCCGGTCCTTCCCATTCCTCTTCCGCGCTTCTCACTTCCATTCGCACTCGGTCTGGACGCAGAGATTAGGCACAGACACGCTCGTGGCAGTGCAGGGGCACGCCTTTCCTCAATTGCTGTGGCCGAGGGTGGGCATACTCGCTCGCTCGATGAGCATACATATACTGCTTGCCACAGCTGCGGGGCACTCCGGAATCGTCGGCAGACAGAGGACAACGGCAGCAGCCTGTGCCTGATACCCCTGCCAGATCTCTGCCCCCGCACAGACAAACCACGGCCCCCCAGCGCCATAGGCACATGCACCCGCCCTTTATAAGCCCATGAATAGTCTGTCCTTAAGCAGCAAGCCATCCAAATCGCGCTCCGCGGAGCCTGACTCTATACGAATATATTTGAGCACCCATGTCTTGATACCAATGAATCATGTAATTCATACACAGGAAGCCCTCCACAACTGAATTCTCTGGAGCGTGATGGTCAGGCCATCCGCCGCAGAGTCAGGCTGTGCCTGCGGGTAGATCGTAGGCATATGGGGACAACTGGGCATACAACCCTCAGTCCCGGTGACTCGGCGGTGAGCCTTAGATGTTCGGAGGGTAAGACTAGACATTTACACTCTCCTCTCACCTTTATTTTTCTGCTTGTCTGATATGCACCGAATCAATGAAAATGCACTCGATTTGATCACGGCACCGTAATGAAAACGATTACAAAATAAGATATTAGTTGATATCAGTGTTATTACAATGATACTTAATAACTTCAATCAAGCAAGCACCTTTATGAGAGAAGTGTCATAGCTGGTGATAAGTGCTAACTCCTTGCAATAATGAACACCTATCAGACAATAGTCTGACAGCGCACAGCATAACGCAACGGGACAATTGTTTCACAATCTTTAAAAAGGATTTTTTGCATACAAGGGAAAAACAAAGCAACCCCCTCCAAGAGCTTTCTTTCTCTGTCTGAGTAACCTGGTTAGTGGAGCTGTCCTGTGTCCCTGAACATTAATCCATGGATCAAATTAAATATTGGAGCAGTGATAGGGCTATCAAGGAGTGCTTCCTCCTGGCTGCCTCACCTCTGTGACCCCTATCTCTCTGGGCCTGTCTGACCTTTGCAGACATGCCAATAAAGCCGCCTGGGCCGGAGATCAAGGTTTGATTTTCTGGGCAGAAGTCTCGCCCTGTATAGTAATTGCCATAGATCTCTCTTTT
>VKON01000113.1:0-18751 GCA_009741485.1 Malurus cyaneus samueli | reverse complement strand
AGTCACTCTGGTACAGGTTCTCTCTGCTGCAGGGAGAGGCTGGGGGAGCCCCTTGATGGGGCATGGGCAGCTTTGGCTGCTCCACCAGCACTGGAGGGAGTTGTGACCCGGCCAAATCCCGCGGGAAAAGCACCTTTCCACAAACTGGGGCTCCTCACCTTTTCCAAACTCTCCTCCCCCTCCTTCCTTCCCATACTGATTTGCCCAGATGGTGGAAGAGTTGGAGAAAGCAAACCTCAGGGCCCAGCCTGTGTCTCATCCTCCAGGATTCACCTCCTGGAAATGACTGGAAATGTTCAAGGATTCTGTGGCTTTGGGCAGAGGGGAGGGGGTTCCTCCCTGGGCCTCGGGAAAAGGGGCAGGGGTATTCATGGCCGAGGGAATCCCAGAGATGGGGGATCCCATCTCCCTGCAGACCCGGGCTCTCAGCCTCTGGGGCAGTCAGGACCCAGCATTCCATCCCAAAGGACCCCACATGTGGACACACGCACTGGGCTCACAGCAGCAGGAGTTTTCTCTGGCAGGGAGCACAGATTATTAAACCTCAGCCCCTATTCGCTGTAGTCTCGTTCTTTCCTCAACTCTCTCCTTCAATATTACGTTTTCTGTTCTTTGGGGAAAGCAGTGCACTGTTTAATAAGAAGGGGTTGTTTCAGTACACCCGAGAAATGATGATTGACTCAGACTTTTTTTAATAATTCAGCTGCAAGACAGACCCTGAGTACCCGCAGTACCCAGAGAACGCCCTGGAGGAGAAAACAGAGGTGCAAGGTTTTCCTGCTCAGTGCTTGGGGCTGAGGCTCCTCCAAGGCAGCTGGGGACAAACCCCCCTGTCTGTCCTAAAAAAGGGGGTGTACCTGGGAATGAGCTCATTTACTGACCTAAAGCTAAAAAGGGAACAGAGGGAAGCCATGGGTAAAACACCAGCACAGAGAGCAGACGAGATGAACACTGGTGCCAAGGATGCCTTTATGGACAGAGTATATTCATCACAACGTGTTTGAACCTAACATTTCCAGTGCCAGAAGATTTCCTCTGAGAACTGTTTTCTGAGTGGAATTTGGCTCAGGGAAAGCAAGCCCAGAGCAGCAGGAGAAACCCAGTTCTGTCTTGGCTGATTCCCAGGCTGGTTGCATTGAGCTAATTCTGACCCAGAGAGACAAAGCACAGGGTGAGGCTCTGCAAACATCCTTCAGTGACAATTCTCAAAAGGAGTTTCCCAAGGGAAGACACAAGGCACATCTGCAAACACCTTTCTCATCAGCAAACCCTTCCCTGGACCTTAAGCCAGCAGCACTCCTGGATGTTGCTCCAGCAGCACTCCTGGATGTTGTTCCAGCAGCAGGAGATGGTGATCCTCCCCAGCTCAGGGAGAGCTTTGAATCCTTCCCGCAGCTGGCTATTTGGGATTTCAGGCTATTACAGAATCACCCACATTATTTCAGCAAATCCTTTGGGATTTCAGGCTATTCAAGGATCACCATTGGCGCCCAACGTGGCAGCAGGAGCTCAGGTCGTGTTCCTTGAAGGAAAGCTTTGTCCCCATCCTTGTCCAGAAGGAAAGCTCCTCTCCATCCCACCCCTGGGTCCGTGTGCTCAGGGTGTGCTGCTCCAGGAGGGGCTGTTTAAGCCTTTCAGGATTCCTCGATAAAACAACAAGGCTTCTGCTGACTGGAGCAGTTTGCCATTCACATATTTACTGGAATTTCTCAGGCAAGACAGCTGCAGGGCTGAGAACTGCAGTGGGGTAGGGGATTGGATTTTCCTGAGGGACAGGATCTGGGTTACCCAGCACAGACACAGAAATGTTCTGCACAGTGGCTTGGGGATGCCAGCAAGTGCTGGTAACCAGGGGGATCAGCAATCTGCAGGCAGCACATGAGGAAAATGAGGATGGATGTTTCAGGAAAGCAATGGAGTGCATACATCCTGAAGAATTAGGGGAAGCTGATTGTTTTATCTTTTCTGACATTAGCGGCACAAGCATACACACACCCCCCACAGCCATTAGATTGCCAGGAATTTTTTTCTCATCCTAGTTTTTTCACAGGTTTTGAGTTCCTTTCCATGTTCTCTTAAGTCCCTGGCAAAATTTCCCTGGAGTTCAGCAATAAATTAGAGCTTTTATGAATTACACACCTCTGACGCCTCCTTGGAGAAATAAAACATTAGTGGGAATCAGTGCTGTGCAGGAACAGCCAAGAGCTCTGAGAATTCCTCACTCCATCATGGCTCCAGCTGCCAAACACCCGGTGATCAATACCAGGGCTTGTAAATCACCCGAGCAGCTGGGCTGGTACCCTTTCCATTGGAATATTTTACACCTCAGCCTGATGCGCTCTTTCTAGCTATGCAGAAAAAACAAGGTTACAGCAACCCCAAGACAGCTATGTGCTGCAAAGAATCCCACAGTTTACAGGACATTAAAACGTTACAATTTTTAATGTTGCTGTTGTGTAAGCATTGAATTTGTACTCAAGACATTCAAAAATATGTCAGCCTCAAAGTATCACAATGAACAGATCTGGGGAGTTAAAGAGCTGTTCCCTGTGACAAACATCACAGCCTGGCCCATGGCCTCTTCTGGTTTTCCATCCACAGGGATTGGTCCTGGCCCCAGAAAATCTGAAATTTGGTCACGAGAGAAACAGCCTGGAAGGTAAAAACACTGGAGCAAATCTGCCAGGGAAGGGGACAGCACCTGTGGCTTTTTTCAGGAGCTCTGAAGAAGCCACTGACCCTTTGCATGCTGATGCTGGCCTTCATCCCCATTAGGCTGTGACTCTTTGCCTTCCTACAGAGCTCTTGTTAAGCAAACCTGGAAAAAAAGGAGTCAATGTTTGGTTGTTTTGACAGCCTTTGCATTTCACTCTGCCAGGTTCGGCTTCAGTGAGGACTGGGTAGTTCTAATCAACTGTTCTACCTTCAGTACAGCACTCCACACCTGCAGTTAAAACACACAGAACTCTGCTGTGGCTGATCCTCGAACAGCCTGAAATCCCAAAGGATTTGCTGAAATAATGTGGGTGATCCTAGAATAGCCTGGAATCCCAAAGTCCTGCCAGGAGGGGTTGAGCTGACGGGCTGAGGAATTCCAGTTCTGGTGACACAGCAGCAAGGGAGGAAAAGGGGCTGGTGGCAGAACAGAACCTGCACTGCTTTGGGGAAAAAGAGGTTACAGTGATCAGCAGATGTACTGAACAACATCTGTGCCCAAAAGAGGTTTGCAAGCATAAAAAGGAATTATTCAGAATTCCACAAGAACACATCACTGCAATAGCCACACAGATCTACCACAACGATGTTTCTACACAACAACTCAGAGAAAACAGCAGGATTTTCCCCATTTCTGCTGTTTTGGGGGCTGTGCAGAGGAGATATTATTGTGGGTTTGAAAGAAAAAAGACATTCCTTCTGTCATCGGTGACTTGGACAGATGTAGTTTCACAACAGCAATGATATAAGAAAAGAAATAGTTTCTGTGTGAGTCCTAGAACTGCTCCAATTATTCCCTGACCTATGGATGGCTTTAACAGATATTTAGAGAGTTGTGAGAGGACATGAGGGAAAATCCAACGAGTCCAACCAAAGCAGACAGTTTGTGGCAGCACTGAGATAGGGCTGACATAGGGAAGGGTGAGACAGGAAAAGCATCCTGGGCCAGCCTTGGTTCCATTGACTGGGAAGAATCTGCCTTTGGTGGTGGAAAGCAGAGCTCCAGCTCCACCTGAGACGAGAGAGATCCCCATTTCTGGACATTTGGGATCTGCCCTGGGGACCAGCCTGTGCCAGGTGCAGCAGCCATCCTGCATGGGAGGGCACAGGGCAGGAGTCCATGGTGTCCCCTGGCACAGGGCAGGTGTCCCCTGGCACAGGGCAGGAGTCCTGGTGTCCCCTGGCACAGTGCAGGTGTCCATGGTGTCCATGGTGTCCCCTGGCACAGTGCAGGTGTCCCTGGTGTCCTGGTGTCCCCTGGCACAGTGCAGGTGTCCGTGGTGTCCATGGTGTCCATGGTGTCCTGGTGTCCCCTGGCACAGGGCTCTCATCC
Organism: Malurus cyaneus samueli; assembly: GCA_009741485.1. Classification (NCBI taxonomy): domain Eukaryota; kingdom Metazoa; phylum Chordata; class Aves; order Passeriformes; family Maluridae; genus Malurus; species Malurus cyaneus. The sequence continues at coordinate 14,703 of VKON01000113.1, read as the reverse complement.
CCTGCAGGGTGACCTGGCTCCTGCACACACTGCCATTCCCTGGCACACCCCAGCAGTACCCGTGGCTGCACATCCAACAGCTCTTTGCTGCAGTTCCTCAGCACCGAGGGCACAAAGAACACTTCTGCAAAGCCTCCACAGTGTTCAGTGAGTTTTGGTGCATTTCAAAATTCCGCCTCGTTTTCCCCCGCTCAGCCAGTTTGATGATTTCTTTAGCTATTTGTACAGACAACTGCACACCCATTTCTTCTACAACCCTGCTCTGTCTGTCCTTTCTTCCTTATCCTTCTGACAGCTTTACACATTCTGCCTGTGCCCGATTCTGAGTGGCTCTGAACTTTCATCTGTGTTCTCCAGGAGCCTGTTCCTGCCAGAGCACTGAGCCCAGCTCGCTTTGCAGGGCTGTTGAACTTGTGGGGAGCTCGTAGGTTCTGTCATTGCTGGGTTTGTGGGGACCTGGTGCCAGCTGACAGCTCCAGTCACTCACCAGGTGCTCATCCTCACATGGAGGTGTCAGAGTCTCTCTGGGAACCCTCCAGCTTTGGAACTGAAATGTCAAAGGCTTTAGTCACAATCAAAGTCCCTGTGATATTTTCAGATATCTAAAGATATTGTGAACAACGTTAACAACCAAGAAGCTGCTGTTCAGCATATACCTTCCAGGAGATTCTGTAGGTGAAGGAGGTGGGTTTTATGTTTGTTTTTAATGAGAACCCAAGTCTTTAGACCCTAATAAATGTCCCCTTTAGACCCTAATAAATGTCCAAGCCTTGCCATGAGCAGGAGTGCCAGCCCAGCTGTGGGGCAGGAGGCTGTGCTGGAACAAGGTTTCATCCAAAGCTCTGGGGTTGTAGAGCGCTTCACAAACAGCACAGGAGATCCAGTTAGCCAGAAAAATCAGAGTGTGGATGATATTTCCCAAAGTTTCTCTGGCACAGCTTGGTCTAACCAAACTCTCATGGTCCCTGCATCCCTGCAGGGCTGGGTTATGGATTCCTGGGCTGACCAGACCTGTCCTGCCATTGTCAGCCGTGCAGAAAGCTGGGGTCCCTTCCAGTGCAGAGGACAGTGAGTGCCCCAGCATTGAGCTGTGTTCCCCGGGTGCCAGGAGTGCCAGATGGGCTCAGGCAGGCATTGCACAGCCCTGGGACAGGAGATCCCCTTCATGTGGGGGCTCCCGAAACCTTTCAGTGCCATAACCCTTCACCCATCCTGCCCTCTCCTGATCGTCTGCAGGGAGACAGAGATGGCAATGTTTGTTAGCCACAAGCCACTTTGTCAGTCGTGATCTTATGCTGACAGCTTTGTGTCTGAAAAGCAATTTTAGTTTCAATCACAATGAATAAAATAACAGGTTTAACATTTGCAAAGCTCATTACTGGAAACTTTATAAAACTTAAGGCTAACAAGGCTGAATTATTGTTTGAAAGAGCGATGTTTTTTTGTTAAAAACACAGCTATAAAAAGATTTATAGTATGTAACCCAGTTACAGTTGTGAAATACAGCGTTGGTATTGCACACTTCTCTTTTTTTCACATATCAGTGCATCCAGCTAAGCGCAGTGTCATTACCACAGAGCATTTAGCAAAGATTCTGCTCTGGGGATGGATTAGGCAGCTCTGGGAGCCCTCCCGCAGATCCACTGGCTGCCTCCACTCCCCACAGCCCACAAGGACAACAAAAACGATCTCATTTTGATGATTTAAATTTCCGTGTGGGGAGGGAATCAACAGAGAGCGGTGTGAATGATGTCAGTCTGTGCCTGTGCTGCTGCACAGCGTGGCCAGCACCCACCTTCCCAACAGCAAACAGCAACTGGATTTAATTAATTGATTCATTTATTTATTGATTGATCAGCTCAAAATCAGAGTCCTCACCCAGCACATTCTCACATGGCATCCAAACCACCTCTGACTGATCCCACCCCACATCCCGGGAATGCTGTGTTCTGCACCACAACACAGACAAGCTTTGATGTGCTCCACAATACAGGAAAATCCAGGAAAATCCAGGAAAATCCAGGAAAATCCAGGAAAATCCAGGAAAATCCAGGAAAATCCAGGAAAATCCAGGAAAATCTGGGCACCTGCTTGTGACTCTGACTTGTCTTTTGGGCTTTGGGGAGCACAGGCTCACCAGCCCAGCATCGTGTACAACTGGCCACCCATTCACATCAGCAGGGCACATCAAAGTTATATTTTTCTTGTTTCCCCTCTAAACACACACAGAAATACTGGAGCTGTGAAATGTCAATCTCTGTTCTGGAAAAACCAGGGCTCTGGTGCCTCGTTTGCCCAGAAATGTGCTTAAATATTGATACTTTAATGATGCATCTTTCAGAGTGCCCCATTTTCCCACAGCCTGGTTTTTAAAGGCTGGCTCTAAGAGCCATTGTGGAGCTGGAACTGCAGCACTCAGAGCCTCTGACAGCAGACAGATTTTGGGAGCAGCACAGAGTCAATGCCATAAAGCCCCTCCCAGGACTCTCTGACATCCACTGCTGTTCTGCACGGGGGCACCTGGACCTGGACAAAGCATTTGGCACTGTCCTGCTCCACAGCCTTCCCTCTGAAATGGAGAGATGTGGATTTGATGGATGGGCAGAGGGGAACGATTTCACACAGCAGGGCAGGGGTGGATGGGATATAGGGCAGGGATTGTTCCCTGTTTGGGTGAGAAGCCCTGGCACAGGGTGCCCAGAGCAGCTGTGGATCCCCTGATCCCTTTGAGTGCCCAAAGCCAGGCTGGACATTGGGGCTGGGATGGAATTGCACCCCTGGATCCCTTTGGGTGTCCAAAGCCACCTCTGTCACCCTAAAGTGCTGCCAAGAGCCTCATGGCAGCAACCAGAAACAGACACCAAACCTTCTCCAGAAAAGGTTTCTATCCATTTCTGGATGGGCACGAGGCACTGAAATGATTTCCCAATTTTGTGTAATACAGATTTTTTCTGTAATACAGATTTTTTGTGTAATACTGATTTTTTATTCAATACAGATCTGTGGTGTCCCTGGACAGCAATAGCTGTAGTCTGTTGACGCAGATGTGCAGGTGCTGGCATTAGCAAATGGAAGTACTTGGATTAAGATGAACTTTTTCTGTCAAAATACAAAGGTTTGTTTGTTTGTGTCTTGTTGTTGTCCTGCTCCCTAACCCACAGAGTTAATCACATCTTTGTTCTTAGACACTAAAAGCACTCTCATTTTTGAACTCACTGGCTAATGCTATCATCTATTTGGCTTTTTTGTTTGTTTATGTGTTGGAGAGGCACAGGTTAGACTCAGGGAAACAGGACTGCAAAGGGCACTTCTGCTGCTGGGAGGAGTCCCAGCCATTTTGGGAGCAAATTTCAGCAATAGGCATTAAAAAGAGAATCCACAAAATCAGAACAGACCATGCCCCAGAATAGCAGAAATTAGAGAGTCTATTTAGGAATTATGTGATAATAGCTTGGAGGAAAGAAAAATCATCTTTCAATTAAATACATCTAATGTGCTTATAAAGCAAGAGGTGAATGCTATTCAAAAATTTTTAAAAAACCCAAAACAAGCAACTGTTTTCAGGTAAGATACCAAACACAACATTATCACTGAAGCAATCAGGATTTTTCAGGCTCTATCAGTGGCCAGCAGCTGCTCAGCATTGTTGGACTGTGTGGATTTGTTTCTTGCAAATGTTATGTGTTATTTTTTGGCATTCCTACACCAAACTGGCATTAAGCAGTAAAGGATCTGTCAGCTGATACAGCTAAAAAAGCCAATGCCTTTCTTGGGTCAGCTCTGGAATGGAAACGTGATCCCCCAGCTTGTGATGAGTGGAAAACCCTAAATCCATTGCTTTGCACTGCAAATCCAGAATTCCTTGGGTTCAGTTCATGTTTCAATTCTGTCACTAGTTCAAAGTAGAAACCCAACACATATAACCAAAAAAAAACCCCACAAAAATCAACCCCAAACCCTGAAGCATGGCACAGCACTTCTGCCCACTCCCACCACTGCTCAATAAGGGATTCAGTTAATCAGGAATGCTGTAAAGAGGAATATAAATGAGCCCTTTTGCCTTGTTCTCATAGCTCATTCCATGGGCAGTGTTTGGTGGTTGGGTCTCACCAAGCTGGGTCCATCTCCTGGTTTGGATGTGGGTGCAGCCTCTAGTCCTGGCTCAGTGCTGTCCTGTGCTGGGGTGAGCCCAGCTTGAGCAGCCCAAGCAGCTGACCCTGAACTCCCAGAAACAGCAATCAAGTTGCAATTTTGATGTATTTGTTTTTAAAAACTTCGACAATAAGGGAAGAAAATTTTAAAAATCAACCTTGGTGTTGTTTGCAGCCCATTGGTTTAAGGCAGTGCTGCTGATGTCGCTGTCCCTCTCCCATACCCAGCACAGCCCTGGCACAGGGGACATGAGGAGGCTGCTCTGGTTCCATCTTCTCCTTCTGCAGGGTCACACCCTGGCAGGGTGACCGTCCCTTGCTCTTGGCTGTGACCAACTGCCTGAAATTGTGGGGTTTTTATAGGATATTAATCCTAATGTCACAGAATCACAGGGGGATTGGGCTGGAAAGGACCTTAAACCCATCCCATTGACCCCACCCATGCAGGGACCCCTCCCACTGTCCCAGGCTGCTCCCAGCCCCAATGTCCAGCCTGGCCTGGGGCACTCAAAGGGATCCAGGGCTGCAATTCCATCCCAGCCCCAATTCCCAATTCCCAAAATCCCATCAATCCCTGTCCTGGGGCAGTGTCACCCCATTCCCTGTGTCCTGTCCCTCCAGAACTTTGTGAAAATTGTGTGAGATTCCCTCTGGAAGCAAACAGTCCCTTCCTGAGCAAGCAGGAGGTATTCAAGAGTTTGGACCTATCTTCCTCCTATTTATTTGGATAAAAAATTAATTACACCAGGATAATTTACTGAATCTCCTAAAACTACATAAGATGGTTAAGACAGAGTGCTTCAACTGAGCAGGTGTTCTGAAGGTGAGTGTACGCTGTGTTTTACAACTTTAAATAAATTACGAGAATTAAATATTCATAAAGCTCCATTGTTAGGTTTTAGTGTGTTTGCTTCCTGTAGCATAATTCATTCAACACTTTTGTACAAACTGTGTAAGTGTGTATTAATTGCTGTAATGTAATTTACAGATTTCCTCCCATATGGCTGATTGGAGTAGGAGACACAGCAAAATACGGCAGCAGTGTTTGCTGATAAATGGTGTGCCTGGGCAGGGAAGCTGTGTTCTCAGGAATTCATTGTTTGTGATTGCATCACGTAATTGGGTTTCAGACAGTGCTTAACACACCCACCATCCCACAGCATCACCAGCATATGGCCAAGATATCCTCCCTCGAGGCAAAGAGGAACCAGCTTAGCTGGGAACATGAGCTCAGTGCCTTTGCAAAGGTGATTGTTATTCAAAACTATCATTATTTTAAAAGAAATTGCCTTTTCAGTGGCTCAGATACTGCAGAGTCATAGCAGAGCAAAGGGCACTGTGCAGCAGACAAAAACCCTTTTATCAGAGGTTGGGCTGGACGATTTCGAGGCCTTTTCCAGCCTGAGTGGTTCTGTGATCTGTGACTCAGACACTCTCAGGAGCACAGGGTGAGGGTCCTTTGGTGGTGTCCATCCAGGGAGCCCCCCTGACCCCGCTGCAGGAGGGACAGACGAGGGGCTGCCCATGGTCACTGTCCTGTGCCAGCACAGCGCTCACATCCACAGTTCAGTCCTTTCCATTCACCTTCTTTACCCGTGCCCATCGCTGCCTCTCGCCAGCAGAGCTCAGGGAAGGAGCAGCTTGGCAGCATTTGCTGGGGAGCAGGAGAGGCTGGGACAGCCTGGAATGGGATGGGCAGGGGGCAGCAGGGCCAGGGAGAGCCCCAGTGGGATTGGGACAGACTGGAATGGGATGGGCAGGGGGCAGCGGGGCCAGGGAGAGCCCCAGTGGGATTGGGACAGCCTGGAATGGGATGGGCAGGGGGCAGCAGGGCCAGGGAGAGCCCCAGTGGGATTGGGACAGCCTGGAATGGGATGGGCAGGGGGCAGCAGGGCCAGGGAGAGCCCCAGTGGGATTGGGACAGCCTGGAATGGGATGGGCAGGGGGCAGCAGGGCCAGGGAGAGCCCCAGTGGGATTGGGACAGCCTGGAATGGGATGGGCAGGGGGCAGCGGGGCCAGGGAGAGCCCCAGTGGGATTGGGGCCAGCAGGGACTGTGGCTGTGGAGCTGGGTGGTGTCAGACAGATCCTGGCTCAGCTGAATGTGGACAAATCCAACCCCATGGTCCTGACCCCCTGCAGATGGCACAGCAGGGAAGGGGCATCCCTGTTCTTGGCTCATTCTCACATTAGGAAAAACACAGGAGCAGCAGCACGAGTGGATCCTAAGGCCTCATGGGCATTCCTGCCCTCCCTGTGGAGGCTGAGGCTCTCCTGCTGCCGGCAGTGAACTCTGAAATGTGGAATATGATTTCCCTTTCTTTCCCTCTTTCATTCAGCACTCACACATTCGCTGCTGTGAGAGGAGCACAGTTCTCTCCCTGTGCTGGCTCCAGCTCCTGGTTTCAGCCAGGGAGTGCTGAGCAGAGCCCTGGTGAGCTGACAGAGCTGCTCTGGGATGGTGGAGCTGCAGGCTGTGCTCTGTGGTCATTATTGTCACACACCGAGCACTCTGATGGGACAGTGACTGTGACAGTGCTGCTGTCAGTGAGAGCTGGGTGTGCCACAGCCAGGACAGGGCACGGCAGAGCAGAGAGCAGAACTGAAACCGCTGCAAACACTGCTGATTGTGACTGTTCCAGGGCTGGAAATGCAGGGACCAACCCAAAAGTGAAAAGAAACAGTGAAAAACTCTGTGTATGCTTAAGGATTGTTTCCACTCTGGTGACGCCTGCACCAGCTCATCACAGCCAGTTTAACAGCACAGATGATTCTCCCCTGCTCAGCTCACGTTAGTGATAGGTATTGACTTCTGCATGTTGTAAATTGGGCATGAAATGGCCATTTCTGCCTCTGGAAATGGCTCCGGACAATTTCTGCCTTGAGACAGTTAGAGAGAGTCTCAGAAATGTTCCCTTAGCAAAAGAGTGGCTCCGAGCTCTGGAAGAACATTCCAGAATCAACTCAATGAATTTCAAAGTGCCTGTTTGTGAGGAAGGAAATGTTTCCTTCATGGCACAGCCTGAAGTGTTTATTTTTGAATTTCAGCATATCTGTGCATGTTCAAATACAGGTGATAAGATCTAACAAATAACTGGAGATATCAGGGTGTGGGAAAACATCAGGGAATGCTCACAAACCAGCAATGGAATCACAGAATCGTGGAATAGTTTGGGTTAAAGAGAAAGCTCATCTTGCTCCCCCCTCTGCCTTGAGCAGGGTCCTTCCCTTAGACCAGGCTGCTCCAAGCCCTGCCCAACCTGGCCTTGGAAACTTTGAGTCACTGTTGGTCCTCTGATGCTATTGCTGGTATTTATCTAAGATAGCATTAAAACGAGGAAAATCAAGATTTTTTATGCTGCAAATTATTCCAGTATTTCAATGGTTTTCCTCTTCATCCTGGAAAAAAGGATAAACACAATTTTTAAAAGTAATAAAAAAGAAATAAAAGTTCATGGCACAAACATTGCAGGAAAGTGCTGTGAAGTGAAAATGCTTTCCTGACATTTCTGCAGCGCACACTGAGTCATCCCCACCCAAAATATTCCCATTTCAGGGATTGTGGAACAGCAAGGTAGAAAGTAAAACTACAAATGAGAGAGCTGGAACAGTTTCAAAGCTTAATCCCCTAATTAATCCCAATAACGAGTATTTAGTACAAAAAAAAGCCTTTTAAAATCATGCCATCCTAAAACACATCCATGGTTTTCCTTAGCCCTTAAACAGCTCCCTGGTTGGATTTACATGCCAGTTCAGCTTAGTCTGCTTCCCTTTCCTTTCTTTCATTTTTTTAAAAGAATTATTTTTTTCAATAGCTCCTTCACACATTTCATTAACATTGTGTCATATTAAAGTCTTTTTGCAGTGATTAGAATTTTAATGTGTGTTTAAAGAGAAACCAAAGAGATTAAATGAATGTTAACAGAATTTCAGACACTCCATTAGCAGCTTTTTGCCATATTTATAAAATTGATGAAGCAATGTGTTTAATTATGAATGCTGATGGACTCCAGGTTGCAAGGCCTATGAGTGAATTAACACCATGTGTTTAGTTTAAGGCTGAACAATGCATCAATCTTCATGTTTTCTGCCACAACTCCTTCATCAGTGTCACCAAAGTCACGTGGACCCATTTATCAGCCGTTAATGACCATTAATAGAGGAGAGATCACAAAGTTTGCTCACCTCTCTCTGAGTCTTTTGCACCTATTTTCTGTTTTTCTGATTTCATGTTTTTGCAGCTCCTCAGGAGCCCCCTCGATGCGTGTTCGTACCCTTGAACGGATTCAAAATAGCAGGAGAATAAAAGTTCAGCTCACACAAAAAAGTGAGCTCATTCAACCCCAAATGTTTTCTCAAGATCCCAATAAAGCACTTTAACTCCCTGCAGGCCTTTACAACTCATGACCCAATGCTTCCTGGCCCTAAAACACATCTTCCATGGTGGGATTCGGAGCTTTCTCCCCCAGTTTAAAGGTTAATCCCAATTTCTGGGTGGTTTGGGTGGCAGTGCTCTAACAGAGGTTCAGTGCCCAGCTGAGCCCCAGCCTAAACACACTGTGACTGAACCCCATCTCTGCCACAATAATCAGCATTTTAAACAGTGTGCTCCCATCGTTCCAGGTTATCTCACACCATTTCAGCTCCATCTCGCTGATGCCCAGTCACAAATCTCAGGGTTGTTTCTTCATTAACCCCAGGCAGGATGGATTTCAGTCTGTGCTTGGTGAGTTAAAGCCTCAGCTCCCCGATGTCAGCTGCAGAACGGAGCAATATGAAGGTAATCACTTACCTTCTGCCTTTCAAGACTTTTTTCCCTGTTTTTATACCTCTGTAATTCTGCTCTCAAAAATAAGTTTGTTCTGTGTGAGCCATGAATTTGGGGACTGCCTGTCATAGGTGGCTTAATGCTGGCTTTTCAGGCGCTCTGTATTCTCCTGGTCCTGATTAACAGTCTTCCTGCCACTGTTGCCTGGAAGTTATCCACCATAACAATTTCACTGGAGAATGGGATTTCATCAAAATGTATTACAGGAGTGTGCCAGTTTCAAAAACTTTAATCAGAAAAGGGATCTTGGAGCCAGGAAGGTATTTTGTGTTGAAAAGAGACACTGTGTTGAATACAGGTGTATTCTCAGTTCATAAGCCCTTTTCACAATTTTCTCCCTACTTGGCAAAGCTACTGCTGGAAAAGTTTAGTTCTTTTTTCACCCAGCTCTCAGCACAGCACCATGGGCACCGTGCAGGGTCAGTTTTCCCTGTTGAAAGCAATCCTGTGATACTCGTCACTGTGAACTCTGGCTAACTGTTTAACAAGATCTCAAAAACAACAGAGAGGAAAAGAAAAAGCAGCCCCCCAGTCAGTGTGCTGAGGCGAGTGCTGAGCCCTTGGTGCAAATGGAGCCCCGAGGCAGCTCAGCACGTTTGTGCCACAGTCCTGAGCGATGGGCAGGCATGGATCTCACTGGCACTGCCCATTGCTCAGGTTTGTCCCTGGAAACGAGAAAATCCTCAAATCCTGATCAGCCACGGTGTGTCAGCAGGACCAGGGCAGTGCTGTCCCCTGTGCTGGGGCTGCTGAGACACCTCCAGTGCTCGGGGACCCTCGGAACAGGAAAGGTCTGGAGGGGCTGGAGTGTGCCCCTCGAAACACCACGGGCCATGGGTGCAATGGGTGTGCAGGGCCATGGTGAACGGGGTCAGCCTGTGTGACAGAGCCCTCGGGGTCACTCTGTGCCATTTCCAGGATCCTGCCTTTAGTAAATGGTTGTACAGGGTGAGTTTCTTATTCCAGCTCTGCTTTGTGCTCTTTCTGTGCAGTCTCCCATCTCTTAGCTGTGTTGTGGTTTGAGAACTTCTCAACCAAAAAGATCCAGTTCATTCTTCCTCATGTTATTTTAACAATTTTGAAACACTCAGGTGCTGACCCACAGCAGCTGCTGAGCCTTTAGCACAGGGCAGTTCCATGAAATGTGGGTTCTCTCTGACTCTGAGGGAAATTCAGAAGGGAAATCTGACTGCCCAAAAACGTGTGAGTGTGGGGGCACAACTGAGCTCTGAGCACTTAAAATAAAACAAGCAAAGCACTTTGAGCAGCTTCAGAGGGGTTCCTTGAACACTTAATGTGTTTGATCGATGCCAAACCCCAGTCCTCTCTCAGTGCATGGGGCACAGTGCTCGTGCTTTGGGGACTGCCACAGCACTGCTCACTTTGGGCTCAGGCAGGGCTCTGCACAGGGGGAGCTGTGATTTGGGGAATAGTGAATAGTGCTGGCAGACTGAACTGGCTGAACCTGGATCACAGTGCAATATCAACAATACTGCATGAGGTCCTTGAGATGTGGTCAGCTCTGAAGGGGTCAGGACGTTGGACCAGATGAGTACTGGGGTTCCCTTCCAACTGAAATGTTCTGTTCTATTCTATTCTATTCTATTCTATTCTATTCTATTCTATTCTATTCTATTCTATTCTATTCTATTCTATTCTATTCTAGTGACTGCAGAGCCCGCACTCTTCCAGCACCCCTGGACCTGCCAGCCCACCCATAGGAATGTTCTCAGGGCGCACCTGAAGGTCACAGTGGCCCGGACAGCCCGGATGGCTCCTGGGCTGGGCTGTGGTCAGCTGGCTGTGGGACAGGGTGACACGAGCTGTGGGACACGGTGACATGAGCTGCAGGACATGGTGACACGAGCTGTGGGACACGGTGACATCGAGCTGTGGGACATCGGTGACATCGAGCTGTGGGACACGGTGACACGAGCTGTGGGACAGGGTGACAGAGCTGTGGGACACGGTGACATGAGCTGTGGGACATGGTGACATGAGCTGTGGGACAGGTGACATGAGCTGTGGGACACAGGTGACATTGAGCTGCAGGACATGGTGACACGAGCTGTGGGACATGGTGACAGCTGTGGGACATGGCCGGCATCCCGGGGGCAGGGGAAGTTGTCACCAGGTGAAGTGTCGAGGGCAGGGGAAGTGTCACCAGGTTTATCAGAACCCAAAGCCATCCTCTGCCTTTCCCTGTAGATCCTCCCGTGCCCTGCAGCTGACCGAAGATGGCACAGTTCCTGGGGACAGAGGGCACAGTTCCGTGGGGACAGAGGCACAGTTCCACGGGGACAGAGGACACAGTTCCATGGGGACAGAGGCACAGTTCCACGGGGACAGAGGACACAGTTCCGTGGGGACAGAGGACACAGTTCCACGGGGACAGAGGGCACAGTTCCACGGGGACAGAGGGCACAGTTCCATGGGGACAGAGGACACAGTTCCACGGGGACAGAGGGCACAGTTCCATGGGGACAGAGGCACAGTTCCACGGGGACAGAGGGCACAGTTCCATGGGGACAGAGGCACAGTTCCACGGGGACAGAGGCACAGTTCCGTGGGGACAGAGGGCACAGTTCCACGGGGACAGAGGGCACAGTTCCGTGGGGACAGAGGACACAGTTCCACGGGGACAGAGGGCACAGTTCCACGGGGACAGAGGGCACAGTTCCACGGGGACAGAGGGCACAGTTCCACGGGGACAGAGGGCACAGTTCCGGGGGGACAGAGGGCACAGTTCCGTGGGGACAGAGGGCACAGTTCCGTGGGGACAGAGGACACAGTTCCGGGGGGACAGAGGACACAGTTCCACGGGGACAGAGGACACAGTTCCAGGGGACAGAGGCACAGTTCCACGGGGACAGAGGACACAGTTCCACGGGGACAGAGGACACAGTTCCGGGGACAGAGGCACAGTTCCGGGGACAGAGGACACAGTTCCGGGGGGACAGAGGACACAGTTCCACGGGGACAGAGGGCACAGTTCCATGGGGACAGAGGACACAGTTCCAGGGGACAGGGACACAGTTCCACGGGGACAGAGGCACAGTTCCATGGGGACAGAGGCACAGTTCCATGGGGACAGAGGACACAGTTCCATGGGGACAGAGGACACAGTTCCGTGGGGACAGAGGGCACAGTTCCACGGGGACAGAGGACAGTTCCGGGGGACAGAGGCACAGTTCCACGGGGACAGAGGCACAGTTCCAGGGGACAGAGGACACAGTTCCTGGGGACAGAGGACACAGTTCCAGGGGACAGAGGGCACAGTTCCGTGGGGACAGAGGCACAGTTCCACGGGGACAGAGGGCAGAGTTCCGTGGGGACAGAGGACACAGTTCCGGGGGACAGAGGACACAGTTCCACGGGGACAGAGGACACAGTTCCCGGGGACAGAGGACACAGTTCCATGGGACAGAGGACACAGTTCCGGGGACAGAGGCACAGTTCCCGGGGACAGAGGCACAGTTCCGGGGACAGAGGACACAGTTCCAGGGGACAGAGGACACAGTTCCTGGGGACAGAGGGCACAGTTCCGGGGGACAGAGGGCACAGTTCCTGGGGACAGAGGGCACAGTTCCCGGGGACAGAGGGCACAGTTCCGGGGGACAGAGGGCACAGTTCCGTGGGGACAGAGGGCACAGTTCCGGGGGACAGAGGGCACAGTGTGACAGCTCTGCTGGCGGGAGGGGACAAGTGGGCAGCACAGATGTCACATCTCTCGCTCAGCCCGGTGCAGCATCCCGTGAGCTTCAGCAGAGTTTTGGGGTATCTTTCGCACATCTGGATGCAGGATCTTCCCACAGCTGTCCCAGGCTCTCTCTTTATCTTCTCTGGCCCCAGCAGATTTGGGAAATTTGGTGGAATTTGGGATTTTCCTCTTCATGCAAGCCAGGCTGCCGTTCCAGACAGGGCTGAGCTCTGTGAGCACTGAGGTGCAGCTGCCCTCAAACACCACCCCCGAGGGTTCCACCAGAGCCGATTCCCACAGTGGGGCACAGCCTTTAGGGGCTCCTTTAGGACTGTCCCCACCCCAGCATTTCCCTGAGCTCCTGGGCACACCGTGCTGGGTGACAAAGAGGGGGAACCCAAACTTTCCTCTCCAGTCGGCCCCAAACAGCGAATGCAGGAGCGCTGGGACAGCCCGGGCTGAGCGGAGACTCAGAGAAGCGAAATTAGCGGCCGGTAATTAAGGGACAAAGAGAGGATTAGGGACGGCGGGAGCTGAGCAGCAGGAGCGACAGGCAGCAAGGCCGTTGACAGGGGGGTCAAGGGGGTGCGAAGCTGTGGGGCGAGACTCTGGGTGACCTCAAGAGCGCTTGTGGTGCACTGCCAGGAGCGCTTGGGGTGCACTGCCAAGAGCTGGTTGTGGTGCACTGCCAGAGACGGTGTGGGGGTCACTGCCCAGAGACGTTGGGGGTGACCTGCCAGAGAGCTGCGTTGTGGGTGACAAAGCTGCGTTTGTGGGTGCACAGAAGCTGCGTTTGTGGGGTGACCCTGCCCAAGACTCGTGGGGGTGCCGAGAGCTGCGTTTGTGGGGTGCACAGAGAGCTGCGTTTGTGGGGTGGACCCCTACCCAGAGAGCTGCGTTTGTGGGGTGGCCTACCAGAGAGCTGCTGGGGTGGCCCTACCCAGAGAGCTGCGTTTGTGGGGGGCCCCTGTCCAAGAGCTGCTCTGCCCCCACTGATCTCAGCAATGCCTCTAAATGTGTTAATGAGTGTTTAATAAAACCTTGTTTAAAGAGCAGCACAATGTCCACTGGCCTGACACTTCCCTGCCTTCTCTCCAGAAATTTTCAGGAGTTTTTGTGCTAATGAGCCCCCAGGCACCTCCATCTCTTTGCTGTAGTTATATATTCACCGATAACACCATCAAACCCATCTCTGGGTGCATTTCATGTGAAAGTGGGTGAGATTGGCAGGAATGGACATCGCTGTCTGGGATCACCACTGCATGCAGTGTCTTCTGAGGCACAACTGAGGGTTCCAAGCCCTCACGGGCCAGGTGCTTGTACCCGGTAACAGATCCTGCTGGGCTTTTGTGCTTTCTCTTTTCCTTCTGAAACGCTCCCATACTGAGTGTCTATAACAGACAGGGACTCATCTTCACTGATCTTTGTGAGTAGGAGATTTTTAAAAATACATCAGGCTTAACATCAATAGCAGAGACAGGGAGCCACATTAATAAATCCACGGGTACTAAACCAAGGATTATTTTTATCTGGCTGAATACTGGTTTTTATTATAAAATGTTCTTCAACAGCAGAACCAAAGAATGATGTCACCACTAATCAGGAGTCTGACAAGAAGAGAAAGCGGAAAAATCAGCGGATGCAATGAATGGGAACAAATACAGTGACAGAACCCAGAACGGTTCATTCTGAAGAGCAGCAGCTGGAACTAAAATCTGGATTCTCGCCACATATTATCATGCAACTGCCCTGAATTTTGTAAAGTCTCATTCTCTGCAGAGGAGGTCAGGAGCCTGTCTCTTCATGAGCTCTGTTTCCGTAGCTCCAACAGTGCCAGACTTGGGCCAAGCCCAGCCTGGGGGTCAAAAACTCAAACCCAAGAGACCCCCAGGAGCTCTTCGGGCCTCAGTTAGTCCTCATGTTCTGTTGCTTGTTTTGGGGGTTTTAAATTCATAGAAGATATTTAGGAAACAAAATGCATCGTTGAGAATGAGAACCACAGTTCAGTACATTATTACAAAATTT
>VKON01000112.1:0-20147 GCA_009741485.1 Malurus cyaneus samueli | reverse complement strand
AAGGCGACTCTGGACCGGGGGGCACAGACCGGACCGGACCCACCCGTCCCGCAACGTCCCCGCGGGTCGCGCAGCGGGAGCCGCCTCCGGTGCCCTTCCCCAAGCGGACAGCCGAGTTCGGGGTCGCTGCACACCGAGAAAGGGTTACAAGCTCCCCCAACAACGTCGGGTCCTGTCCCGGCTCCTTCCGCGACCGCAGATGAGCGCAAGCAGCTGCGCGCCCACACTCGCGGTTTGCGCGTCCATGCGCGGGATTTGCGCCCTCCGCCCTTGCTCCCGCGGAGCCGCGCGGTGTCCCGGCCGGGCTGGAGGTCCCCCACTGCCCCGGCCATGCCCCCGCTGAGTGTCGTGGGCGCAGGAAGCCCGGCGGGATCTGGGCAGGGTCCCCCGAGGGGGCGGCCGGGCCCGTCCGGAGGGAGGAGGGAAACCATCCCGGTGTCCCGGAGCCGAGGAGGGCGAGGGGTGGGCACGGATCCGCTGCCCCGTCCGGCCGCGGGTGGGGGCTCCGCGGGGGACCAGCGGACCCGCTGGGGATGGAGCGTGAGGGACGCGCAGCGCTCCGGCCGGGCAAGACCCTCCTGCAGAGGGTGACATTTCTCCATGGCCCAAGACCCCGAGCACAAACACGGCAGCGACTTAAATAAACACGCACTTAATGATGCAAAACGCTAACAGGGAGGACCGGCATCAGCGAGGCCCCGACGGGGCGGGTGGCGGGGGACAGGGGCTGCCTCGGCCCGGCTTCCTCGGGGCGACCCCAGGAAAGGCGGGCCCCGTCCTTGCTCGGTTACAGAGCCACCGGCTTCCCCGCAGCCACGAACCTCCGCTCTAGCCCGTGGAGAGGGGGTGAAGGTAGGCAGAGGGGCACGGGCTCGCCCCTGCAAAGAAAAGCGCAGCCTGGGTGTTCTGCCATCAGCGTTGTTTAATTTAGACTGTTTAGGTACAATAGAAAATAAACCCGAAAGCACATGCGATTTTTGGTAACAAATACTCGAGAAAGGCAGCGTCATCCGCGGGCTCACTGCAAGCCGGAGGAGGGAAGCGGCGAGCGGGCACAGACGGGAGAAGGCAACGGGGAGCTGGCAGGGAAATTAGGGAGGAAACGGCCGTCGACTTTTATTATTACTATTACTATCCTAATTTTTAGCCACATTGATGCATTTCACCGGTGAAGAGGAGAAAGCTGGGGGACGCGGATCCACGGGAGCCCACTCAGAATCTGCCTCGCACGGCCGCGGTCAGACACAGGCACTTGGTAAAACTCTAATACTGCAGCTTTTTATATTTTTTTTCACTCCTTTTTTTTTCCTTATTTTTTTTTAATTTAAACTACATCGAAATCTTTTTGGTAAGGCTAAATATGAAAAATGTAAACGTAACTTCCCCTCCCTCCTCCCACTCCGACACAGGGCTCAGTACAGCGGTTCTCTCCCTCTGTCCCCGTCCCAGCTCCTCGGGGACTCGGCCAGGCAGCAGCAGGGATGCGCCGGCCGACCCTGCCCCACCGCGCCCGCGGCGCTGGGATTTGTTTGGGTGGAATCGGATCCAGCTGGGGTTGTTTTTTTTCATTCCTTTTATGCTTTCTCTTTTTTTTACTCTGCAGTTCTGCTACTTCTGTGGGCTGTCATACGTTGGGGTTTCTCTCCTCTCTTGGTACGAGTTTTGCCAGTCCTCTGGTGGGACTCCCCCGACGGCTAGCAATGTTTGAGACCTCTGGGAAGTCCGGCGTGAGTAGGTAGATGTTGGCCGGACTCCCTGCCGGTGAGTGAGTTTGGGTGGAGGGACAGACCCCCCTGTGGCGGTCGAGCTCTTGGCCTCGCTAGCTTCACACAGTTTGGCTACGTGAAAAAAAATCAAATACCCGCATGACTCCACATAAAGTGGAACAATCTCTCGTGGCACGTGGAGTCCGCTGTGTGCCTTCTCTGGTGCGGTAGGGATAGTCGTGGAGGACTGGTGTTGGGAAGACGCACCTGGACAGCTTACACTGGACCGAGGCCCGCATAGCCCTCGGGACAGTACTGTTCCTCGCTTGCACACATGCAGCCCGACGCAAGTGCACTCTTTCGTCGAGCATCAAGTCAGGTTTGAGCTGTAATGAACTTCACACATCCCGGTGATTCTAGGGTGTCTCGCAGTGAGTTTCACCTAAGATCGTGTGGGACAAATTGGGGATCGTCACAAGAACGCCGCATTCCTCTCGTCCGTGCCATTGCCGGCCTTCGACCGCACCGAGGGACCAGACATCGTTCCTTTCCGCGGGACTCGGCCGCGGCACCCGGGAGTGCAGTCACCGGGCCGATGGCGCTTTCAGTGCATCGCAGATCCACCAGGCCTGGGAACGTGGAGGTGAGGTCCGCCTGCCAGCACGTGCGAGTCCTGAAGTATGCCCCCATGGTTGGTGTGGGGTTTGGGGAAGGGGGCTCGTCCGAGGGGTCTCGGCCGGATGTGGCGTATAAGCCGCTCAGCGGAATACCCGGTGCATCACGCTCCTGGCCGCTGGCATGCTCTTCCGAGCCCTGGGCTGCTCTTGTCCTCTCTCTGCACATATTATTCCGCCAGGGGCATCTCAGCATGATCGACACTTCGTTCATAATCCAGCAGGACACCACAAACCGAGCTTCCAAAAGATCCGGGGCTTTGGGGAGGAGAAAACTCTTCCTCGGAGCTGGACATGAGGGGTTTGCTCCCATCCAGAGGCGAGAGTTGGTTCGGTTTGTTGGTGGCCGCGTTGTTGTAATGTGGGTGTCTCTGTATCTTACGTGCCTTCGATAGCGGAATTATATGAAAGTGGCAAAGTGCTCAGGAGCTTGATTTTAAACCTAAAAGAAAAGGTTGGAAAGAATGATTCTTGGGAGGTTTTCCATCGCAAAAAACTATACAATATAAATACAATACAATTCTACCGACAACGGGGATAGTTGATGGCTGGGCTTACCTCCTAAAACCCTCTTCCACACCCTGGGGATCCCTACCCTACTCGTGGAGTTTGGCGTTGCGGATCTGTTGGGTTCATTGGGACAGCCACACTTCTTCTCCGCAGCGAGGCGCTGGAGGCAGCCTGCTTCTGGACCGGCATATGACGCGGTGCGAGAGGATGGGCACGGGATAAGCCATGGGGTCTGCACCCAGTTACAGGAGGCGGACCGGGATGGGAGGCATTGTGCTCACACTCGAATCTCAGGGACTATGGCGCACAGCTCCACCCCTCTTGGGGACCCGCTCAAATCCTTCCCCGCCGGGTAGCTTTCAGAGTCTACGACACCGCTTCGAGGGGAAATCGCACTTCGCTATACCTCAAACGCGGGTGGGAATCGGCTCAGAGGGCCACATTATTCTTACGGAGATTCCTCTATATACCGCGACTTGTTCCGATCAATGAACCTCATCGCACTCTTTAAACAGACTCCAGAAAGATAATCATTCTAAAAACGAACCACAACTGGAAGTAGGCCAGGTAAAAATATTAGAGAGGAGATAGCTGCTGAGGGAGAGTCTCAGGAGGAGGATAGATATGTGGGGGTTGGTAGCGGTGTGGGAGGTTATTGAGTGAGAAGTCGGAATAGATGGACGGATCTCTTGTACTTGCCGTTGATTGTGGGAAATTCTTCATAAATGAGGATAGTGGTGCGAGGGGATTACCCCGGAGAGCGATCGAGTGGGGCTCACATAGGCGGGCAGCGTCCTGGAGATTCGGGGGTCTGGGCTGGGTGCAAGATTCGTCCTCTCGCGTACGTAGGCGCCTCAGGTTGCTGACGTGCAGCATGGACGCTATCTGGCGTCTCGCGTCTCCAGACGCGGCTGGCCCATGGCCCAGCGGACCTGGCGGGGCGGGAGAGGGTGTGCTGGATCCCAATGAGACCAACGAGATCGCCAACGCCAACTCCCGTACGTGAGGGAGGAAGGGATCCCCCAGGAGTGTGGGGGGGGTTTGGAGCTTGGCCGAACATTCGCCATCAGAATGATGAAATCTGAGTTGGGAGCGCGCCCCAAACCCTCGCATTGACTTTCGCCAGCCCTGTGTGCTGTGCACGGTACACGCTACGCTGGCCGCTGTGACGGCTTCCGTGTGCCACTTAAGCAAGAGGGAATTTTCAGGCGGTTCGCTACTCTGTATGAAGGCTGCGGTGGCTTCTGGCTGTGGCTCCTTGATTATCGTGAGTTTGCGCGATCATTGGACGACCCTCCGTGGACAACTGGGAATGCATGACGCAATGTCTCCGTGGGCGAGGAAGGCTATTGAGGGATACGTCTCCACTGTTTCCTTGCACCTAGGGAATCCTTGCGTCTAAGTTGGTGTACCGGGGCTGTCCTGGCAGTCCCACAGGAGCTGTTTGGCGCGTACTACCTTTCGCAGGGCATCGCAGATCCGCACGCTGATGCAAAAACACGACTGGGGCATGCACCTGACCCCGCCCTGACGTGCACTCCCGCGCCCACGCTGCAGGAAGAAACACGCTGGCGCGGAAGGGCCGGACTGGGCATCGGAGGTGCTGGAACGGGAGAAATCCCATTTCCACAGCTCCTCTGTGAATCACTATCAATCTCCCAGAGTGTGTGTGATGAAGAAAATCTTCGAGTTTCCTCGTAGGAGAGCTAGGTTTCGTGTCGCGGTGGCAATCAGAGGTCTGCTACGGAAAGTTGTAGGGTTGAGCGGCAGAATGTTGGGGTCGTTCATCACCATTACCCATCAGGCACACATGGAAGGGCACAGCCAACGTCGATGCACGAGAAGGCACCTGGATCGGCGGATGCGGATCTGCGGCGGCTGCTGCGCGCAGCGAGTCAAGACGCGGCCATTATTGCAGTCGGTGGACGCGCGGCCAACCGCAAACAAACATAAGAGCTCTGCCGCTGGCGAGATGGCCGGAATGGAAGAGGGACCACGCCTGTCCGTAGGGGGAATCCCAGCAATGGCCGCCTGGCGGTCGAGGGTTCGTCACTCGACTGAGTGCAGGGGTGATGTGCACGTGCGTGAGCGGCCAATACTACGTCGAGTGAGCAAGTCTTCCTAACGAGGGTGTAGAGGAGACACCCATGTTTCTCGAGTTGTAACAAGAAGCCGAAGGGAGAACAAAATCACAACAGGCGAGTGTATGAGAGTTATGTAAAAATATATACTATTATATATTTGGAGGTAACCAAATGAGTGAGTTTTTCGTCGCTCCTATCCCATCCGGCTCCGGGTACTCGCCGCGCTCCCGGAGCAGCTCCCGGGGTTCCCAAACGCCCCCCGCACGGTGGATCAGGGAGAAAAGCGGGGAACGGAAGGGACTGGGGGGGTGTCACGTACCTTTCCTTCGCCTCCGCCGCTCGGTCCCGTTGCCTCCTGTTCTTGAACCAGTTGCTGACCTGGGTGGTGGTGAGACCGGTGGCTTCCGCCAACTCCCGCTTCTCCCGGGGGGACGGGTAGGGGTTGTGGGCGTACCATTCCCGCAGCACGCCCCGGGATTTCTCCTTGAAGCAGTAACTGGTTTCCTCGCCGTCCCAGATGGTGCGGGGCAAAGGGAATTTTCGGCGGACGCGGTATTTGCCGACGGCGCCCAAGGGTCTGCCCCGCAGCTTCTCGGCTTCCACATAGTGCGCCTTCAGCCAGAGCTGCTGCAGCTTGGGGTGGTTGTGGGGGGAGAACTGGTGGCTCTCCAGGATCTTGTAGAGCTCGCGGAAGTTGCCGCGGTGGAAGGCCACCACCGCCTTGGCCTTGAGGACGCTCTCGTTCTTGTGCAGGTGGTCGCAGGCCGGCAGCGACCAGAGGAAGCGGCCCAGCCTCTCCAGGTTCCCCCCTTGCTGCAGCACCTCGCAGACGCAGGCGACCTGCTCCTGCGTGAAGCCAAACGACGGCAGCATCGACATGGCCGAGCGCGGCGGCGGCCGCAGGAGGACGAGGAGAAGGAGGACGAGGAGGACAAGGAGCCGGACACCACCGCGGGAGCGGCGGAAGGCGGAGGGCGCGCGGTAAGGCGCCCGCCGGGCCGGGCCCGGTGCTGGATCCCGATGTCGGTCCCCGATGCCGGTCCGGTGGGTCCCGGTGCCGGCCCCAGAGCGGGGAGGCGCTGCTGGCAGCCGGGGCGCGCGTCGTCGGGCGAGCGGGGATGCTCGTCGCGGAGCCGGGGGATTTGTCCCTCTCCGCCGCCGACCAGCGCTTAAAGCGCCCGAGCCTCCGCGCCGCGCTGATTGGGCACCCTACTCGGCCCGGCCCGGCCAGCCCGGACAGCCCAGCCCAGCCCAGCAATACGCCCGGCCCGGCGGGGCCAGAGCTCCACACGGCGTCGGCGGGGCCCTGGCGGTGGGGAACACGGCCCCGGACACCGGCCGGCCAGCGGCTGCGCGTCCCTGGCCCCGCCCTCTAGCGCGGGTGCGGCCCCGGCCGGCTGCCGGGGAGCCTCCCCGCCAGCTCCGCGCCACCGGGCGCAATCTCCGGGGAAGCCGCTGCGGAGGTGCTCTTGTCTTCTCTTTTTCTTTCTTCCATCTTTCTTTTTCCGCCCCAAAACTCCTGCCTCCCGCCTGTTCGCCGTCGCCTGCCAAGGCAGCCCGTGTTTAATTACCTTAGAGCTGGGGATGAATAAATAGTGATTTAGGGAAGAGCTGAATAACGCGCGGGGCCCGTGCGCCCCTTCCTGCCCCTCGCTCTGCCCCGTTTGCCGCCGGGGGGGCTCGGCGGGTCGGGGCAGCCCCGTGCAGACCTCGGGCAGCAGCGCTGCACCCACCGGCGGCGCTTTAATTAGCCTAATCCTCATTTGCACACCCCCGCTCAAAAGCAATTATTTAAAAAATTAGAAAACAATTAGGCTCCCTAAGCAAAGATAATCTATTGTCAGCAGGGAGGTGAGGACAATGCGGTGAGATAAGAGCAGGGCGCGGGGGGCAGAGGGTGTCTTTATGGCTGTATTTATCTTCGATTAGATAAGTCGAAGCCCGTATTCTAAGCACACTCCAGAACGCTTTGGATTCAGGAATGAGTACGTTCCGAGGGTGCTAAGAGCCGTCGCGGGGCTCTTTAAAACCTGTTTGTCCTCACTAAGACAGTCGGATTTATTTGACCTACCAAGTCGGATTTATTTGAGTTTACTGCTCCAGGGGAAGAGGAGCTCGCTCCCGGCCGAGGAGCCGCAGAGCTCGGAGCTGCCGCTGCCCGCTCCCTGCCCGCAGCCTCTCCCGCGCACGTTTACGGGGAAAAGGCGATAATTTTCCTAAATCCGGATTGTTGTTTTTCCCACGTACTCCGCGTCTCGGGGCTGTTTAAATTAAGCCCCTGCCACCCAGTCTGTACAGCGACTGTACTATGTCCGCTGGAGTCAGAGCGCTTCCATATCCCATGACCATGTGTCTGGTAATTTTCCCTTGCCATTTTATTTTAGTACTTATGATGTTGCAGATGAAGTCTTAAAGAGCTGCAATGTCCTCCCAGAAGGAATGTCTACTTGGAACAGATCCTTATTGACAAGGCAGCTGTGTGGGGACCGGAACGAAGCCTTAAACCCGGCTCTAAAATCAACTAATACCCTAAAGTCTGGAGCAAGTGCGCAGAATTATAAGCCATGGGCTCGCCCGCGGCCGCGTTCTGGAGGAGCAGCGCCCTGCCCAGCCTGGGGGTGGGTTCCCCCATCCCTCATTTCTGTTGTTATTCGGGTTTAATTTTATTTTCTTCTTTCTAATGAGGGTTCGGGAGGAGCACGGACCTGAGGGTTTGTAACTTCTGGATGAGGAGGAGAGAAACGCAACGCGGGACTGGGGAAGCCCCTGGGCATTGTAACGAGAGCGGGCTTCTCTTGCCCTCACATTTCTCTCTTTTTTGTGATCTCTTTTTCTTTTCTTTTTCTTTCCTGCTGCAAAAGGCCGACCAAAACAAACACCGCTCTTGCTGGGAATAAGCAAATTATCCCGATGCGGCCGGCGGAAGAGCTGGCAGACACGGGCGAGAGCTGAGCCGAGGCTTCCTCGCGATTCCTGAGCGGTACTTTATTCTTCCGTCTCATCAAAATTCACATAAGGAGGAGACAGACCCGCCGGGGTCTACCTGGGAGTTACTGCAGGCAAGGACCGCTGAGCATCAATGTTCGTTAAGGTTCCGGGATTGGTTTTCCTAAAAAATTGGAACTTTTCATTTTAAACCACGTAAAGAGGCAAACGTATTTCCAGAACACCCCATCCCATTTAGCTCTTGAAAAAAAAAAAAAATCACAAAAGCAACAACAAAAAAGAGAATTTCGAGACGCTCAAAAAAATTAAAAATATAAACAAGGCAGATGCAAATAAGCAAAAAGCTACCGAACAACACAACGGCGCGGAGCTGCCGCCGGCCCCTCTCGGTCCTTCCTTTGCCGGCGGAGCAGGAGCAGCCCGGCAGCATCACCCCGGCAGCATCACCCTCCCGCTCCCGCCCGGCCGAGCTCCCAGGCTCTCTGCCCTTCCCCGAGACCCTCATCGCCTTTCCCGGGGGTCTCATCCAGCTCCACCGTGATCCGTCACAAAGCCACGCAGCCGCTGCCATCCCCTCGGGTGGAAAGGGGGAACCCCCGGGGAAATGCAGGAGGTTTTTAGGGTCAGCAGCTGCGGGCTCTACGCCCCGAGGATGGATAAGCTCCAACTCCGTTTTTTTCCCAAACCGCGGACTCGGTGAAGAGGAAGGATAAATATTTCCCGGGGCTCCAGCCCTGCGAGGCGGGAAAGCCAAGCAAGGACTCGCAAACCAGGAGTTCTTTTCAAAGCAAACAGCGCAGAGGCGCTTCCTGAGCGCGGGCAGCGGCAGCTTTGGCTGTCGAACTGTTCGGGGAAGATGCCATGGGATGCCCCTCTTGCCCAAATTCCCCTTTCCAGTACACACCTGCAGACCCGGGGTAGTCTCAGGCCCTACGGAGCCCTACCCAGCCCCCCGCCCTCCATTGCCCCAAAAGGGAGAGGGACAGGTTGGCGACAGGCGGGTGGTGGAAAGGAGCGATGGAGGGTGCTGAGGGCATCCCCCTGAAAATAACTCCCTGGCCGGCAGTCAGGTAGGAACAGGGAGGCCCTGGAGCTGAGCCAGGCACAGGTTGCTGAGCTCTCCTCGATTAGGCTTGACCTTGCAGCAAACTTTTCACAGCAGAGGCAGCCTGGGGAGGCAGCCTGCGGCTCCTTCTCACCTTTTCTGCTTTGTATTTCCACCGGCAGGAAGGAGTTAATTCTTCCCCCCCCACACTCTCCCGTTCACCCCCCAGGACAGATTTCACACTGTGTCCAGGTCAGCCAAAAAGGGGGAGGAAATGGAGAACAGCAGAATGATTAATTCTACCTGCTTTTCCCATGAGTGATCACCTGCTTTCGGGGGTCATGAATAGCAGGTAGCTCTCTCCGTCTCCAGCTCTGAGAGGCTCATTTGTTTGGTGACAGCTGAGTGACAAGACCTGAAATCCGAGCCCTCAACTTTGCCTGATGTGTGGATAAAACCCTGGATGTTCCCGCAAACATTTCAGGAAATGAAAGTTGTAACGCGATCCCTTGTGCGCCCACATCTCCCCCAGCAACACACAAAAGCTCAAAGGAACCTTCTCGGATTAAATTCAGCCTGGAGAGGATGGAAGGAAAATGGAGAGCAGGCTGAGAAAGCTGGAACTGGCAGGCTTTTCTTCAGCACTTATTGGAAATGTCTGTCCAAAGCGGGGATTTAGAAAGGTCACCTTTACCGTGAGCGCTTCTTCCTCCATCCGAGCCAGGTGGGCAGCCTGCTGCTCCCCAGACCACCTCCACCTTTGGGGAGGGCTGGGGGGTGCACTTGGATTCCCCAGGCAGGAAACTCAGTGTTTAAAAAGCAAACACCCGTGGATAGAGCCAGCCCTCTCCTCTCTCCTCGTTTAATATCCTGGACACGCTGCCCCATGCGTGAGCCACGCTCCTGCTCTGCCCACTCCCCTTCCCCACCATCCTCCCCCAGAATCCCACTCTCTGCCCCTCAATCCTGGGCTGTGTGCTGGTAAATCCCCCACAGAAGCTGCTGGTGAGGATGGATGCTTGCTCAGCCCATGGGTTTAAGTCCAGCATTTTCAGGCCTGGCTCCCTAAAGCTCGCACATCCCCAGCTGCAATTCCAGGAGCCCAGAGCCAAGATGTGGCACATTTGTGCTCTGTGTCTTTGCAAACCAGGCCTGAGCAGACAGAAAGTTTGAATTTTATTTTAAGCACACAGGTTTGGGAACATCAGCAGCTGGAATGAGTCCAGGTGTGCAGTACTGTCAGGATTGGGCAAGACATCCCAGCTCCCTACCTCCTGTGGTTTTATGGAGCTGCCTGTCACTAGGCAGCTGCTGGTGCTGTTATCCAGCCTGAAGATAAAGCACTATTTAACAATTGTTTAACTATTCTTGAAGTGCTTTGGGATCTGCAGCCTCTGTAAAGGAAACAGCACATGCCCCGAGATAACTCTTCACCTCTGGGCTTCTCCCTTGCTCTGACTCTCCGGAGTGCAGCCCACGAAGGCTGCACAGGTGGAAAACCTCTCTGTCTGCCTCCCCGATGTGTTTTGCTGTCAGCAGTTTTGTGCCCCAGGAAGAGCTCGCTGCTGGTGATGGAGATGGGTCTCTGCCTCCAGGGGCAGCGGGTGTAACCTGCCCCATGCCATGAACAGCAGC
This sequence comes from Malurus cyaneus samueli, assembly GCA_009741485.1. Taxonomy (NCBI): domain Eukaryota; kingdom Metazoa; phylum Chordata; class Aves; order Passeriformes; family Maluridae; genus Malurus; species Malurus cyaneus. The sequence goes on along the minus strand of VKON01000112.1, from coordinate 9,547 downwards.
AGAACACAGTTCTTGGCCATCCTGGGCATGCCCAAGTCACCTCCAAGAAGGGATGGGTTTTTGTGTCCTGTTGAGGGTAGAGCTTCTGCAGGTTTCTCTGAGGGCACCAGGTGCTGTGTGGGGAGAGCAGAGGTGGCAGAGGCCGGATCTGCAGGAGCTTGGGTGCAGCGCACAAAGTAACCCGAGACACTGTCATCTTCCCAGACTGCATGTGACATCGCTTTAAAATATTGGAAAACGAGGGAATTTGCTTTAATCTTCAGGCAGAGGGAGCAAATTACCGGGCTCCCCAGAGATGTTTAGGGTCACCCAGCAGCAGCTTGATGCTGCCTGGGAGGAGGGCGCCAGGCTGAGCCCTCATCCTGTGCCATCCTCTCTTTTCTTCCAGCTGGGCTTTTACCAGGTGCAGGAACATTCCCTCTCTCCCCATGATCTGTAGAATTCATCCACATCTCCTCAGTTTTTAAACAGAGGTTGAACTTTCTCCAAAGCATATAATCCCAATCCTAATAATGAGGTTAAAGAGGCAGATTTAGCTCAATTACGGTTTCCTGTTTTCACTTGTCCAGTGCTTTTTCAAAATTCTTCTGTGGGCAGAGCAAGCCCTTCTCATCCCAGTCTCAGCTTCTCATCCACAGCTCAGTTCTGCAGGGATAGAGATGCTTTGGTGTGGTGTCATGAATTTCAGCAGTGGTAGAAAAGGGATGGAAAATCCTCAAGCCTTCATCTCAAGATGGAAGAAAGGGGAAAAACCCTTTTTTCAATTTTTATTTTTTAGGATTTAAGATGATTTAAGGATGGAAAAGCTTTTAAGCTAATAGCTGGAGCACGGATCAGCCCTGTTTTGCAGGAGGGGAAACTGAGACCTGGGGAGATGACAGACCTGCTGAAGGTCAGAGCAAGGGCAGGTGACGAGGGTGGCTGGTGCTCTGCACTCCCACGCTGCCTCCCTTTATAGTTCCCATAATAAGCCGCCTCAGCTTATCATTATGTAACAAATTCCCAATATTAGGGACAAAACCATTGACTAAAAACAATAGCCAAATGGTTGTGGCTAACACTCCCATGAAGAAAAGACAATTGTATCTTTCTAGGACTGGAAAAGAAAAAAAAAAAAAAACCAAAAAAAACAATAAAACCACGACCCAGCAAATTTTAAAACAATTAAAAATGAAGATGGCATCTGCAAATCATCAGGGTGCTTCTCTTGAGACCCAAAAGAAGAGCTGTGTCCCCCAACCCTACTCCATTGCTTGTATGGGTGCGTGGGTGTCATTGCTCTGTCCACAGGCACAGGAGGATTTTTGCAGCAGTGGCCAGGGTGCAGGCAGCAAGCCTTGGTGTTGTGCTCTCTTCTAAGAGGGCAACCAACTAGAAGAAAATTCACAGTGCATTGGGGAATTCGATCTTTGTATGCCTGATCTCTGGACCAGTGGCAGGGAAAACACAAAAAAAAAAAAAAAAAAAAAAAAAAAAACCAACGAAAAAAAGCAGCTTCATTAGGGAAGGAGCACCAGTTTATAAACTGCTGTTCGCTTCCTGGGAGCCTTCTGGGACTGGGTAGGGACACTGGCACAAAGGAATGGTGCAATTTACCCAAGAACCCTGCCAGGGGCTCCTTGGCTCTCCACAGCCCTGCTGCTGCATCTCTTCCCTGCAGGAGCAGCACCAAACTGAGCAGGAGCCGGGAATGCTGTGCAGGCTCAGCAATGTTCATCACAGGGGACACTTGAGTGCCTCTGTGGTGGCTTCCAGACCTACCAGCACACGGCACCATCAGTGGTTTACAGCAGGTGCCCTTCTCGTGGATCTGGGATGGGATGGCCTGGCCTGTTCCAGCCTCTCCTGGGTGTTTGGTGTTTTTTGGGTGAGCACTGGGGGAAGCACTCGGTTTTACACTGCTGGGACACACATCCCTGGTGCCCTGTGGGATGGGGAGAGGCTGAACTTGTAGCTGTTAGGATTCCCCTTCTGGAGTCCAAGGCGAGAGTGGATGGGGCTCTGAACAGCCTGGTCTGATGGAAGGTGTGCCTGCCCATGGGATGCTCTTCAAGGTCCATTCCAAACCAAACCATTCTAGGATTCTGTAATTCTATGAATTTCTATGAATTTCTACAAATTTCTATGAATTTCTATGAATTTCTACAAATTTCTATGAATTTCTACAAATTTCTATGATTTTCTATTGTCCAAAGTGCCCCTCGAGGCAGCATCTCCAAAAGCCAAGGAGGTGCTTGACAGGGAGGAGGGAGCAGCACAGGGAAAGGACATGGGGATGGTGGAGCTGTGCTGTCCCCAGGAGATCCAGGGGACAACAATTTGGCCAAGAGGCTGATGCCAGCTGGGGCTGTTCCAGCCTTTGTGTGCAGGATCTGGTCCTGGAGCCCTCCAGATCCCAAGGGTAACTTGGACTGGGTTCCAAAATCCCTCAGGAGGGCAAAGGCAAAGCGGGGCTGGGGAATGGGGAGCTGCAGGGCCCTTACTCAGAGACCCCCTGCTCCAGCCTGCACCCACTCATGGCTGAATTGAGCCCTAACAGGGGAATTTCAGCAGGGAGGACAATCAGCCCCTACACCGGGATGACTTTCTGGGGGATGTTCAGCAGGCTTGATTCAATCTCATGGAACACCAAATGTCCAACCAGCTCATCACAGTGGTCCCTAGGAGTTTATGCATGTGTCAAATTTGGTAATCTACCCCAGATAAGATAAAGAGGTGGTGTTGCATTATCTGAAAGCACAAGGGGGATTTATTAAAACCCTCTAAACCAGAAGTAAAAAAGGCAATAGCAGTCAAAGCTGTGAATAGGGTTGAATTAACATTTCCCCCAGCACAGTAGAGTTCGAGGTGCACGCCACGATACTTCCTAGCAGCTGCAGGGTTAACACCAAACCTAAAACATTTTCTAAAAGACAAACCCTGACTCGCACGGTGACTTCGTGCCATACTCCAGCACACCCCAGCAACCCAGCACGGATTTCTCATGGGTTCATTGAGCCTGAACCACTCGGTGCCCTCGGGCAGCACACGAGGGGACTGTCCTGGCATCGGGACATTGTGTGGCACGGCTGTGCTGTCCCTGGATGCCCGAATCTCTGAGCCTGAGCTCCCCCCTGAGCTCCTCTGGATGACGTTTTGGGTGCTTTTCTCTGCTCAGGATGCCTCCCTGCCCTCATCCCTCTCCTCTGCCAGGGTTACGTAGCCGCAGCTCTTTGCTGGTGGCTCCACGGAAACCGTATATCCTGCCTTTGCAATCGGAGACCAGGTGCCCACGCAGCTGCCAGATTTGAAAGAGGAGCTGGCAGGACGGGAAGAGGCCAAAATGGGTGTGCCCATGGAGGGGGGAATCACATCCATCCCAAACAAGGGCCCATCCCATCCTCGCATGGAGAAGGACCGTAGCGAGATGGGGGGAAAGAGCCCGATTTGGCAGAAATCTCTCAAGGCAACATGCGAGGAGCCGCGTTTAAAAATGAACCTCGTGCCCAGTGATCCATGAGCAAGGCTGGGGTGCTCAAACAATGAGCGGGGAAGGAAAGCTGAAATGATGGTCACCAGGAGAACCTGAAACCCGCGGTGGGGAAAACAAATAAATACGGCGAGCGGAGCCTTCCCCGTCCCAGCTGAGGCAATCTGTGCTTATGCAACCCTACCCGAGGGCTCCCTATCTCTGTGTACAATCTGGGCTGATAAGATTGTTCCCTGCTGAAAATCAAAACCGCAGGGATTCCAGGCGGCTCAGCCGGAGTCAGATTGTCCACCTGAACGCCGGGGCACTTTCATGTGGAAAAATAATCGCACGGTTATTTTGCTGAAATCGGGAGAGGGGGGAGAGAGAGGCTCTCGGCTGGTTTGGGGGTGGGTGCTGGATGTGTGCAGGGATGCCAGCCAGCGCCACCAACCCGGGGGCGAGATGTCCCCATGGCACGACGATTGTTGCCTGAAGCAAAGCAATGGGCTCTTGACCAAATCTCGCTGGTTTTTAGTGAGAACAAGCTTTTTTTTTTTTTTTTAGGTCGGGATTGCAGTTGGCAGGGTTGTGCAATCAACCTCAAAAAGAGGTACATGATGACGGGGAAGCAGTTCATTGCCCAACTTAAGATTTTTTTTCTTTTTTTTTGGGTGGAGGCATATCATGATTAATGCCTGCACTGAGTGGGAGACAGAACACATAAACATCTCCTGTACATATATATGTACATAGAAAGATAAATGCACCTGATAGAGCCACTGTGTAGAACAACGCACCTGATAAGCCATTCCCAGGAGCAAGATGTGCAGGATTAGATCCATGTTTGCAGTTATAAACTAGATAGCTGGGGTTTTTTTGTCTCTATTGTAGTTCTAAAACCTGTGTTTTGGAGCATGTGCCTCAGCACCTGGCTGATCAGATCCCATCTGCTCTGAATGTCAGTCCCATTCTCTAGGATATTGTTATTTGTTATATATTCTCAATAACAAAACCTGTTATTTGGGGGAAATGGCAGCAAGGTGTTGTTTTGGTGATGCTGGAGATGGAACCTCCTTTTGCTCAGATGGGAGTGGGATGCTCTCATCCTGTACCCTGAAGGAGAAGCAGGACAATACCTGACCCCCTGAAGCAGCATTTGTGGGGTTTTTACAAATTTCATGCGTTTTAAATGCCCCTGACTGAATACTTAAAGTGGAAATGTCCACTGGGGTGGTGGATGAGACAGGCTGTGGAGTGGGTTGGGCTCCCAACCCCTGGCCAGGTTCCTACAGCAAGGACAAAAAACAGATCCTCGTGAAAAGCAATTCCAAGTGCTGTGTGTGCTCCTACAACTGCAGCCTCACAATTGGCATTTTCCTGGGGAATTTGTGGCTTGTTTTCTGAATCTCCCTGCTGCAGAAAAAAACCATGTGAGCTACAAGGGGATAAAATCAACAGCCAGGGTGGGCTGGGCTGCACGTGTGGCATTGTCACTTCAACAGGTAGACTTGGTTAAAAATGAGCAAGGGCCAGTGCTCCCCCTGCCCTGACACCCCTCAGATCCCTCCAGCTCCAGCAATCCTGCTGTAAAAGGGAGAGTATTGTAAAGAGTGCTGAGGCATGGAATATCACTTTATCTTGCAGAGGTGCTGAGCTCAGGGCCACTGCCAGCCCAGGAAAGGCTACAAGTGCACAAAGACATGAAATCATGCAAACAGACACAAAATCACGTGCACAGGTGCAAAATTATACACACAGACACGAAATCACACTCACAGACACAAAATCACACTCAAAGACACAAAATCACACTCAAAGACACAAAATCACACTCAAAGACACAAAATCACACTCAAAGACACAAAATCTACACCAAAGACACAAAATCACAACTCAAAGACACAAAAATCACATGACAAAATGACACAAAATCACACTACGAAACAATACAAAGAAAACTCAAAGACACAAAATCACACTCAAAGACACAAAATCACACTCAAGACCAAATCACATGCACAGCAAATTATACACACGAATCACCAAAGACACAAATACACTCACAGACACAAATCATGCACATGCACACAAAATCACACACACACAAATCACACACAGACACAAAATCACACTCACAGACACAAAATCACACTCAAAGACACAAAATCACATGCACAGATGCAAAATTATGCACACAGACACGAAATCACACTCACAGACACACAAAATCACAGAGATTTTTGGGATAAGAAAAAAAAATCCTATAGCCCTCCCCATCCTGCAGTGGCCATCCTCCTCCGGGGCTTGGTGTTCCTGGCAAAGCTCATGTGAAATGAAAACGCCTATAATTTTCTGAAATTCCTTAATCCTGCTTATTTTCTCTCTTTCCCCGAGAGATCGGAAGCCGCAGTGGTCTCCTCAAGCCCACCCACTAATTACAAGACATGAGCTCAACCCACTGCCGGCCAGAAACAACATCACAGGACCAAACACCGGGAACCGGCACTGAGCCCTCGCCGAAAACTGCCCGAGAGTGTCACCAAGAGCTTGGCAGCGATACACCAGAATCAAAGCAAGCAAGAAGGAAAATATCCCATTTTCTTTCCTCCTCCAGTAATCCTGCCTTTCCTAGAGCCACTGACCGGTTTCTCTGATGTTTGTGTCCCACTTGTCTTCCTCACCCCTGATGCTCTTTTAGGTCTTGCTCTATTTGCTGCCAATTTTTTTTTTTTTTTCAAAATTGATATTTGACCCAATTATCTTTCCAATTCGCTTGAAAAGGTCAAGCCCTTCAGCAGCGCTGGGGAGAACGGGGGTTTCCAGCAGGAGGGTGGCATCTAGCAGGAAAAAAAAAATCTTCTCTCCGGAGAAATTAGATCAGACAGAGCCCCGAGGAAGCCGGGCTAAAAATAAAGCCTGAGCTCACAGAGGAGTTATAAGATGGGAACAGAGGCTGTGGTGCATCCCTGGTTTTATTCTTAGCAGGCACAACTGGAGAGATGGGTATAAATTTACTGGCATAAATCAGTACAGTTCATGGAAGGACGCTGGGTTTTCTTTAATTTCTGTGTTCACATTCAGGGATTCACAGCAACTTGGGTTCCTCCCTAAATCCCCCGGGTTTGCAGGGGCTGTGATTGCACTTTGTCCAGGCTACTCTGATTTAATGGTTTTTCCCTCCTGCTTTCCCTGTTCACAAGCAGCAGGCACATTCAGCCTCCTGCACCCCAAAAAGCCAGTGGCAAATCCCATTGCTGCTGGAGCAAGGATGAGGCTTCTCTGCTCCGGGTCTCACCCCCGCACAAACCCTCGCTGTGCGCGGGATTTCCCCGGACACCCTCGGGAATATTATTGGAATAATATCCCAAACTCCGCTGCTCGGTTGGTTGGTGGGGTCCCGGGTGGGGGATGCGCTGTGGAGTTCAGGGCTGATCTGGGAGTGCGGGAGTGGAAATGTGGGAATGTGGGAATGTGGGATTATGGGAATGGGAGCGGGATTGGGAGAGTGGGAGCAGTTTGGAGACCGGGATTGGGACCGGGAGCGGGATTGGGAGTGTAGGAGAGGTTTGGGGACCGGGATTGGGACCGGGAGCGGGACCAGGAGCGGGACTAGCAGCGGGATTGGGACCGAGATTGGGAACGACATCGGGAGCGGGATTGGGAGTTTAGGAGCGGTTTGGGGACTGGGATTGGGACCAGGAGCGGGATTGAGAGCGGGAGTTGGACCGGGATTGGGAGCGGGACCGGGAGCGGGATTGGGAGCGTAGGAGCAATTTGGAGACCGAGATTGGGACCGGGAGCGGGATTGAGAGCTAGAGTTGGACCGGGATTGGGAGCGGGAACGGGACTGAGAGCGGGAGTTGGACCGGGATAGAGACCGGGAGCGGGACCAGAAGCGGGATTGGGAGCAGGAGCGGGATTGAGAGTGTAGGAGCGGTTTGGGGACCGGGATTGGGACCGGGAGCGGGATTGGGAGCGGGAGCAGAACCGGGATTGGGAGCGGGAGTTGGAGAGGGATAGGGACGGGGAGCAGAACCAGGAGCGGGATTGAGAGCAGGAGCAGGACCGGGATTGGGAGCGGCAGCGGGAGTGTCCGTGCGGGGCGGGCACCGCTCGTTCCTGGGGCTGCAGTGCCACCTGCTGTCACCGCCGCCCTGTGCCGGGACCCCGCCGGCTCCCTGGACACGTCCCTGGGAGCGACACGCCGGGGACACACCGTGCCTCCCCACGGACTGAAAAAAATGAAGATAAGCGAGAAAAAAAACAGAGGGAAAAAAGCAGCGCTGGGTTACAGGGGTGGAGAGAACTGCGCCCGCGGGGTTCCGTGGACACAGGGACGTCCCGCTGTCCTAGTGACCAGGGGGACCAAAACACCCTGCAGGAATCATCTCTTATCTCCTTTTCAGGTCTGTTGCTTCCTGCTGTGATTGTGTCCTTTAGGAACTTTACCCCAAATTATCGCCGCTTCTTGCTGGCTCCGTGAAAAGCCCGGATTTCCCCCCGAGTCCATGTGCTGCTCAGTCCACCTCTCCAATTCAAGCTTTTAGCCTGAAAATCCGAGTGCCCCTTCCTGGTCACCCATCATAAAAAAAAAAAAAAAAAAAAAGTATGTAAGATTTAAATTGGATATTTGAAAAAATTCTTTACTGTGAAGGTTGTGAGGCCCTGGCACAGGCTGCCCAGAGAAGTTGTGGATGTCCCAGTCCTGGAAATGTCCAGGCAGTTGGATGGGGTTTGGAACAACCTGGGATAGTGGAATGTGTCCCTGCCCTGGATGACCTTCAAGGTCTTCTAACCAAACACTTCTGCGATTCTGTGATCATTACCATTAACCTCTCAGCCATGAGGAGAGTTTGTGCCCTGCAGAAAAGCCAAAAGGATCTGCCATTGCCTCCATTTATGTTTTAAAAAATGATGGGACAACAGAGGAGAAAAAAAAAAAAAAAAAAAAAAAAAAAAGGCAGGGAGATCCTAGCTGCTGAAAATGAAGCATTAGGGGGAAAAAAATTGCTCACGAAAGCCAGATCCAGACCGGCCGGGCAGCTTTCAGAAACAACAATTAAGTTTGGAGGAAACCAGATACTCACCATGAAAATTTGCAATTCTTTGTTGAACAAATGTTTCCATGGAAAAGCTCTGTTTACCCATCACTTGTCCTGTCAGCTCCTGGGCTGGGATGCTGTGCAGCTGGGCAGGCAATGCCCAGAGGACCCAGCAGATCGGGGAGAGAGCCCTGAGCCCGTGTTTGCCTTTTAATCCTCTACCTGTGTGGGTTCGTGCATGAAATGCATTAATTTCACATGGAAAACCCATGGGTTTGGGAAGGAGGGCTGCAAGGGCCGGATCCTGAGCAGGGAGCAGCTGCAGCAGGGTATGGGCAGGGATTGGGATGTGAGGGACCAGTGGAGGAGCCCGGTGGAGTTTCTAGGAGAAATTTGCTGGAAAAGCTCAGCAGCTCCAGCCCTGGTGTCCAAAAGTGTGTGGCCAAAACCGTGAGACTTTCCAGAGCACAAGCCTCATCTTCGAAAGATTAGACTCGCACTCAAATGATCCCATTTCCTTTTTTTTTTTCCAGCAAAGACACGAAGTAGCAGTCCATTTACCCCAGTCCCAGCCCAGGATGCAGCCGGGAATCTGCCGGGAGCAGTTTTCAGAGCCGGGGAGGTACCGACTGCCTTGGACTCGGGAGGGAGAGGCTGCGCTCGAAACGCACCGCTCGGACCGGACAAAATGAAACGGGGAAAGTAAAAACGGGGGAAACTTGGCTCCTTTCAAGGCTCTTGGGTTTTCAGGAGCCATCCCGCGGAGAGGGGCTGCTCTGCTGTCTGCTCGCCGGGTCCTGGGGAGCCGGGAAAGGAGCCAGGAGAGGCGGTTCTGGAAAGCAGCCCGTGCCCGCTGCCAGCGCACACTGCCGGAGATGGGGAGGGGGAAAATCATGAGCGGGCTCCCCGCCTCCTCTGCGCTGGAGAGGGGAGCCGGGGAGGAGCCTGGCACCGCTGCCATGCTGGGGTGTGCCCTGAACCCCCGCTTCAGCGCTCGGTGAAAATTTGGGGCAGGGGTTTTCTCCATTCTGACAGGAATCTCTCTGCTGCTGTT
>VKON01000111.1:0-12414 GCA_009741485.1 Malurus cyaneus samueli | reverse complement strand
CTCTCTTCCCCACCATGCTGCTGCAATAAGTACCACTAGCTCTGGCTTCCCCGGCCCAGGCTTAAGGATTGGCAATCTCCGTGGGCCTTGTCGCTCCATCCTGCTCAGAAGCGACACCGTCTGATAACCTTAGCCACCCTTACTGCCCTGTGACTGAGCAGCACCAGTTTTCTTCCTCAGCAAAAAGACCCTTCCTCAGTGCTCAATCAAAATATTTGGTCATAGAGATTATTAAAAAATAGAGCAGCATCCCAGTTGTCGCTGGCAGAATAGTCAGAAAGTGCACAAATGCTGCTCAAGGCCCTTAGCCAAACTTCCTACAGCCTCCATAGCTCTTTCCACTCAGCAAATTGTAGCCACTTCCAGTCCCTCATAATCTGCTCACGATGGCTTTGGCTCTACAGCCTCAACTCTGTGGTTAGTAGCAGCGCTGCATAAAGTCAAAAGCGTTGAAAACACATCTTAATCTCTTAATCTCTGTTACTCGATTTCAAAACCTGGCTTGTTTATCCTCCATAATGCTCTTCACTGTCCTTCCCATATGTCGCTGGGCAAATGCATTGCCAATTTCTATCTCTGCTGGTCTCAGGCTGTTGGACTAGAACAGCTGCAGGTCCGCTCTGCTTATGCTAATGCGAATCTGCCCACTGAAGTCTAAAGCTATTTCATCCTCAAGCCGCTGATTGAAATCCCATTAAACTGCATCCGGCTTTGATTTCCCGGATGTAATCTGCCCCTCCAGGAATTTTTAGCAAGGCCCCAATACATCATCTTCTCCGTATGCTCTTCACCATCAACCATTTTAACGTCTTTTGGCAATAATTATCTTCAACATCTTATAAATTCAAAGTCTTTTCTAGTTTCGCAGATGTACTGGCCATCTAATCCGGCTGGTCTCTTTTTTGCCTCTGCTTCTGATACCTCAGCTTCTCATGTAGTAAAAGATAAATAACCGCAAACACACGGTGCTTTACCTATCGTGTTATAATTAGTCCCAATGCCATCCACATCATTTATATCTTTTCAGTGATATTGAGCACCATCGTGTCACATTAGAAGAACTGCAAGAAATTACAACTCCAGGCGATCGCTGCACGCGAATAACTACAAACACAGTCTACTTCACTTCATGCATTTGTCTGAGTTGATCACGTAAATCCTCCCTCTCATGCCTCAACAACTTCCTGCCCATACTTCACATGCCCAAGACTCTGCTACTGCAACAGCTGCTGCATTTTGGTCTCTCTTTTAATTTTCAGCAAAGAAACTCACAGAATTACCCTTTACTCAGCAATCTATAGCTGGATTATTTACGCAAGAGAACAAAGCCTTTTATCGTTTTGTCCTTCTGACAACCCCGACGAAACCTTCCATACCAGCTTAATTTCCTCCTTTATATATATCTGCACTCTCTCATCATCATCTAGACAACAGTTTGGCTCGTACGATAATATCTCCCCGATAATATGGCATATAACATCGCTCCTGGATCAATTTAAATCCTATGTTTGATTAATTAATGTGAACCTTATCTGATGTAAATTGTTCCTTCTGCAGGACTTGAGACGGCTTTTCTAAAATAATAAGTTCATACACTGTTATTCTATGTCCACCTACTTGTTCCCTGAGAAAACGAACCTCCACATTATCTGTTGAGAAAAATCTGATTGATCAGGATACCTTGTAATACTAGCTTTCATTAAAAGTAGCATTTCTCAATTAAAAAATGTAGTCATAATAAAGCAGTTGATCAAGAACCAAAAACTTTCTGCAATTTTTTGCCTTTCTGCTCAAAATGTTCACGCTGCCAAGGGATAGCAGTCGTGTTTAAATTGGAGACGATGAAACACAGAGCTAGCCCACCATCCTACTGACTTGTAATCGGGAAAAGACTGGAAGTATTTGCAACATTAGTTCCCCTGCCCCTTGAACCTTCCAGAGTAAATCAAGTAGCATCGACTATCTATATATGTAACTTCTCATAACTATTATCCCTATACGATTCCCATACATACACATAAGGCAGCTGATTCAGATTCCTAGTAAGCATGGTGAGATCTCATGTGACTTCAGTTTATAACATAAATACAATAGCGTTGCAATCAATCAAGCCCAAACTGAACACCTACGCCCCATGAAGTTCAGCGACACCTGGAAGTCTGCATTTTCCCAAGCATTTTCCCTAGGACAGACGTTAATTAATAGTCTGTCTCTTCCATAGTCCTGTCTGAATACAAATGCCAAAAAGAATAAGCTGTTGTTGCTGCTTTTGCTGAATATTGTTATAAGGCCATCCGTCTCTATTACCGTCAAAGTATCACCTCCAACATCCCACTAGTTCTCATCAAACACACCTTCGACACACAAATTTTTACAGATCAGCACGAACTATGCATGAAAAGACTCACTCAGAGTATAATTACATCGGAGCTAGTGGACTTGAGGCCCTCCAATACGAGTGCTGCAACACAGACCAGCTGTTCCCTAGCTAACCATAGTGATCCAGCTGTACGTGAATCTGATACGTTAAACTAGCACTCCCTGGCAAGTCCCAAATCCCTCACCAAACGGTTGCTGAATACCTTCTCCTCAATTGCACGTGGAAAATGGTAACAACACATACAAATCCCGTGAAGTACTTAACACACGCAAAAATCTGAGCCAAGAGAATACTGGGTTGTGAAATCCTAGATAGTTGCGGGGCTGAGCAGTCATTACCAAAATTTAGCATACTGAATTACTAGTTGCTGTTTAAAAGCTGCTATCTAACGAGGAATACAAACACTCACTTCCTGCTGATGTGTCAGCACGGCCAGGATTTGTCTTGCCATGCCACGATACACGAATCGTATGCGCGACTGTTCAACCATTGCATAAATGAGAACCCAAAGGCTGAACTAGACACGACTTATACGTATTGCGGACCCGCGTCAGTTCAAGCCTCTTCCAATAAACTGATTTTGGCCACTGTATTTCAGTACGAAGTAACCATCAATATAAACAGAGATATTGTCTTATTGAACGCTCAATGAGCAAGTGATATTCCTACATCAGCCAAACCAGACCAGCGTTATATCCTTCTCTAGACTTCTACCTTCAATTATATATAGTTATCTCATATATATCACAACTGAGATGAACTTTCATACCTCTAAGAAACATTCATATTCAAGTACAAACATCAACCAGCTCGATCTTTCCCTTGTGGTCCAGCTCAGAATTATGGACCCTAGACTTTTCCTCTTCTTCTGCCACCATTAAATACTGCTGACTGATGCCACACATTCCTTATCTCACTCCAGCAAATCACTTCCCTGTGCTTGGAATGAGCCACTCTTGGACATGGCTGGAGAGACTGTCGGGGCTTTGTGGCTTCTCGTCCACTGTCGACTGCAGCAAAGCAGAGTCCTGTGTGGCATAGGAAAGGTAGGCCCGACTGTGAGCATTCCACCCCTCTGTGTCTGGGCCCAAACATGCAAACTTTCAATCTTAACCTCACAGAGTACTAAGAAGCAAGTGACCATTTTTAACTAACATAGAAACACACATAATACTACTTGAAATAACAAAAGAAAAGATGCTCTGGAACAGGATCACTAGCCTGTACCCACCAGCATGCCTGCACTTCAACCCATCTAAATTTTCTCCGTATCTTCTCGCACTACTGAAATGATCCTATACCCTCAGACTTTTGGAGCACAGACGCGCTCAACTCGAACCTATGGGGATGGCCTCTCGCTGTTCATTTTCTATTCTGTAAATATGGGGATAACACTTCTTCTCTTACTTCACAGGCCTTCTGCAAAGATGAATACTATACTTAACAGTTGAAACCCTGGTTATCCAAACGTAGAAACACCACTCCCACAGCGCATGTCAAATGAGCAGAACCTCCATTGTCATTGCTAAGAGCTGTTACCTGCATTTGCTGTGAATTCAGCAACACCTGCTGCTCACTGCTTGACATATAGTGTTCCACCTTCGCCAAATACCAGGATAGACCTCAATTCCCAGAAACTCCTCACGACCCCAAACATCTGTGGGACGTCCTGCCATCTAGCTGCTCAAAACTTTTACCCCATACCCTTTTTTCAGCTATGCACGGTTTTGCGACAGCAGGGGTGTGAGGTGCAGGAGCATCCCAAACCTGCTGAACACGGTTCCCATGCACATCTGCTGAGAAAATACTAACTCAGGTTTTCATATTGTCAGCGAGTTAAACGGGATGTTGTTCTGGAACTCTTACAACTATAATTTCCCTGACCTTCATGCATGACAAAATATCTTCTTCCAACAGGTAACAACCTCGCAGGTGAAGCTGCTGTTCTCACTCTCGGGCCAGGGATGGGCGCTGGGCCTGGGAAAAAATGTGGCTCTAGCATTGGTATGTCAGAAATATCGTGTGTGCCCTCTGGCAAACTACAATTGACTATATGACATTAAAAAATGCGCCATTATTTTGCTCAGCATAGCTTCCTCCAGCCATGCATCCCGCTGTCACATTGCTTCCTGCTCACTTCCCTCAGAGTTCATCCCTGTCGTCAAGGTGATTACAGCAAGAAGTTTTGCTCTTTTTGCAAAACCAACAAGACTGATCGGAAGTACCACCACTGGGCAACTCAAACATCCAGTACTTCCTGAAACATCATCCTGGAAAAAGCAAAGTGACTGAATAACAGTGTCACCCAACCGAAATATGAAAGAATACGCTAAAGACCTCTAAAAATGCCCTGTAGCTTAGCTGCAAAGCGTTTTCGCTTCAGCGTTAAAAATTAGAAACCAGCCAAATTCTCTATCTCAGAATATAACGTTTTCACCCCAGCTCAGACCCTTATCTCCAATTCTAGATAGTTATTCCAGATCAGGAAACCAGGAACTCTAGCGTCAGGCGCCCGCACACTCTGGAGCCGCAGCTCGGCCCTTATGAATATGCTCGTGACCATCTGGGCCACTTCACTGTGCTCATGAGGCAGTACATCACTGGCTAAGATGCTGCTTATCCGCACGTACACACCTATTTGGCAACGGTCAACAATGTTGGTTGCTTGCGTTGGCGGTCACGCCCTGACGCATACAAGATGGCTCTAGAGGCCGTTATTGGAGATTTCTTATAACGGGTTGTGGCTGGCCAGAGGAGAAAACAGAGACAGGGCAGAAAGGAGATGCACAAGGAGAAGTGAGCAAAGAGTGGAAGCCCTATCCTTTTATCTCATTCCGCTGCTGCCGACATTACACATACACATCATCTATATATCACAACAACTCGCCCAGGCACATCTTCATCCCGCCTGCTCTGTAAATTAACATATTGTCTATCTATATATATATTAGCAGTCTCGACAAATTATCTAACTCCTTCGCTCTGTAACTCATTCCTCGCATACGGCATCACCCATCCAAGTATTATCTCATCAGATAACAATCCCTCTGCAGGCAGCGACTTTACAACCGTCTCTTCACTACATATAATATATATCATCATCATTCCACTAAGTTTTAGAAAAAATCCCCAATGCTGCATAAGCATTGTCCAGGTGGTAAGACACACACATAGTCCCGCGTCTATTCTCGCCATGAAACGCACCTATCAAAGCACCAACTACAATCCATCATCTATACTCACGCATTCTAAATAGCCATTGCCTATCTGCATTGAGGACAAATCGATCAATACAATATCTACAAAGAACATATCACTACAAAGAGCAGCTGCTTTTATATATCATTGTCTTATCTATAGCATATATGCACAATAACGTCTATCTACTGCGCAGTGGATGATACTCTCAACCGTACATCCTACTGTCCCGTAGGAGATACAGATATTACAATAGCTCTCTCATCTGTATCAATCTTTTCACTATCCCACCAATCCCTACTAGCCATAGTCACCCTCACACACTGCCATCGCCACCAGGGCGGCCTGCCGTGCGTCCGGATCACAGAAATATATCTACATCATCTCATGCCCCTCTACACAAATTAATAATCATTCTAACTCTCTATCCTCAGCTGATCAAACCACTCAGCGCATAGGTCACCTGTCCGCCTCGTACATGTCTATGAACATGGAAGGGAAAGACAGGAAAAAATGATCCTCTTTCATGCCGCCAGGCAACGAGTTATATATCTATCATATTTTACAATCCCACTATGCTATAACCTCGGATCGGAGACATATGTGAAATACATTCATACTGCTCCATTCCTGCCCAAGTTATGCAAATCAGGGACATAGAACATCACAAGAAATCTGAATACTTCACCTTCCGCAAAAACACTAAAAGTCAATTCATATTTCCGGAAGAAAACCCAGCCAGTGAGATCACAAGCCCATACCTAAATTATAGAGAGTAAACTCTCTCAGGAAGCAGACAAAACACAGGCTCCTCAGAGGATCAGGCAACCCGAAAATTAACCTCTTTCCTTCTCTTCTCAAGCAAAATGCAACTAATAAATTTTTTTTTAAATGAAACCCCATAATTCTTAGTTCTGTGAAGTAAGGGGGGGAAAAAAGGAGCTAATACAACTCAAACTTTAATGATAAATAAGCTGCTCTCTTCCTCTACCAAACAGAAGAGACATGGTCAGATCTGGATGATCCTCTCATTGTAACTGGCTATTTTAGACACTCCAGCACTGCAAGCCTTTTCATGTTCCTCGCCTGTCTTTTCTAACACAGCTCCGAAGCTGAAGTGTCACACTGTCATTCATACATGTAAGAATGTGCCCTTGGCTTCAAAATAGAAAATCACCAACAATATTGAATTTACCCCTCTTTGCCTAATCTTAACATGAAAAGTATGTTAATCTGCTGTATTCGCCCTATGTTGTCCTGAGACTTAAAAATGTAGTTGAAGGTCACAGTCGGATAGAGTCCTCCCAGAAACTGCACTCACGGCCCTTTTGCTCAGCCAGTGATCAATATCTCTCAATGTCCCAACTTACTTAAACAAAGTTTTTCCCAACTGAGCCGTCTCCTTTCTCTCTGGATAAAGGACATGAGTATAGAAGAAGCAATGGCGCGTGGGCTCAGACTAGGAGCTCATGTTACTGCAGAATACACCAATATCCCAAGAAGTAACAAACCTGCCTTACTTCAAGAATTCAGCCTGACGGCTGCCATATTCAAAGGAAATAATAAAAATTGAATTTCCAATACGCTCCTCTGTAAACATACTTATATTGAAGGACCTGGGTATTCTAAGCAGGATTGGCATATTGCAAGATCACATGGGCAAAATAGCACCTACATTTGCATGATTACAGACACAGAGCGTGATGAATCTCGACCAGACTCGTTCTTCACTCATCTTCTTTAGCAATAAAAAGATAGAGCGTCAATCAACATTACATTCACATCCAGGTTAAACTATATAGAAGTCTCATAAAGTAACATCTTGCCATTCCCTTCAATGAAACCTGGGCTGTATTTTTGATGTTCCGAACTCTGTCTCCTAAAAAATGTCTACTTGTATCATCAATCCTATCCTTGTATGAAGTCCCTAAAGCCAAAAAAATATGAACTGCCTGACTACATTATCAAGACAGCTCTGTTTTGTTCGCTCACCACTCTCGCTGCTTTCATATGCTTCCTATTAACATCGAGACAGCCAATTACGCTGCGGGCGTGATAGCAGAATTAGGAAGAATAATAATTAGCTCCCGAAAACTAACATATACTAAATTCATCATAAATTCGGCTTTCTCTTCAGTCGTCAATCCACTGAAAGTAACTGCTCTGTACAACACAACGGGATCCCAATATCTTTCTAAACCAACAATGCAGCTTCAGTGACTTCATATGAAAATCGTGTATAATGAAGACATCGCACACATTATGGCCTAAAACTAATTATGGAAAAAAGGTTTCTTTCGTGTATGCTCACTTTGAGCTACTACACTGAATAGTGCAGTCCTATTGAAGGCTTTATCTAACATTACATACCACTTACATGGAAATTGCAAAAGAACCGGTCCACTAGGCTGCTGGCCTTGGTCTGAGCTAGCAGCAGCATACTACCACCACAGTACCAGTCAGCAAGCAAATGATGCCCCTTGAAAAACCAATCGAAATGGTCTGAGAGGGACCTGGCTCGCACTGCGCTGGTGGAAATATAGAGACCCCACCCCACACATAATCACTCACCTTACAATGGCTATGTAGTGATACAAGGATGGCACGTGCTTCACTCTGGCAAAAGGCCTTAGCCCCAACAGCCTGCTGACTGGCCTCCCTGGGAATATCTGGATGCACGGTGCAGAACCACACTCCTGACTTGGGCTTGCTGTGAAAGAGGTAGTCAGCCACTTAAAGCCTGTTGCATCTTGAGAACAGCACAGTTCGTACCCCAGAAAGATAACTCTGGAAGCAGCCTGAGGAAAGGTGAGCGAGCCTCACCTGTGTACATGACGAGGAGCTGCGAGCGAGCAGCAGCGAGCACCTGCTCCCTTTAGGGGCGGGAAGGTGGAGAAGGAGCACGCACTTGCTCTTGAGTGCGAGACCCAGTGCAAAGCAGCACAGGCCATCTGGTGCACGAAGGGCGGGCGAGCATCACCCACTCACACTCAGCGCCCCTCTGGAAGAAATGCGCCTCATGTTACACTTTCAGTGGCCGAGCATGGGGAAAGATGCCAGAAAAAGAGCTTTGTGAGGCTACACGTCCACCGGGTATGTGTTGCACTCATGCACTCAAACATGTATTGATGCTTGAGAACATAATCTCACAAATCAAAAGTATTTGCAGGGATCACAAGACATTCATCTGAAAAAATATAAGAACCAAAAGAATACCTTACATGCTCCTAACATGAAAAAATACAAACATACAGTCTGAAACTACTGGCCATCCTGTTTCTCTTACACTCAAAAGAAGAAAGTAATGATCCTCCACTGTGTATTCTCTCATTTCGCTGAGATATACACTCAGCTCCCATGATTACTCTTCCATACCAAACGCCTCTCATCACCCCCTTAGTCTCACGATACTTCCGACTATATCTCCACATTACTCTGATCAAAAAAAGTACAAATTGATAAGTTCACTCCATTGGCATGAAAGCGAGACTGCAGGAAAGATCGAAGGAAGCGATTCATCTTCCCTTTTGCGGGTCATGCAGAGAAGAACAGAAAAGCATCCACTGTCACTGTTATGCGTGGATCACCCATTCTGCGCCTATTTGCTACCATTTTCCAGGTTCCTACCATAAAAACCACGTGAAAGCTGAGGAGTGAATTGAGCACTATTGCTATTTTCTTTTCACCCAATAGCACCATTTCAATTTCTGAATAAAATATATGAGAACATAATTCCTAAGTTGAAAAGGCTTCTAAAGATTATGAAGACAACATAATCCTAAACACTTAGCTCCGTCCCTGCAAAAAGCCCAACACTCACGTTTTTTTAAAACACTTCAGAAGATGTGGTCTCCACAGCCTCCACAGGTTCTGAAACATTCCTTTATGTGAATAATGTTTTCTAACGTTCAATTAACCCCCCGCCCCCCCAAAACCAAAAAAAAAAAAAGATAAATGAGTCATTCCTCTAGCCCTATTCCTTTTGTGTAACACTGCGCAAACAGACCACCACCCGCCACCTGCTACAGTTCTTCCTTTCAATATTTAAGAGAGACAACAAGTCTCCCCGAGCATCCTTTCTCCAGGGATTATAACGACCAATCACCATCTCCTCTAGCCAGCTCCTCGTGGCTCCAGAGCCTCCATTGCCCATCTCTGACACACTCCAGCAATCAATTCTTTCTGTCGATTCGCCTCCTTATTAAACAGGATACCAACTGTTGCCAGCATGGTTTGGTCTCTGCGTAAATCTGACCTATAAAACCTCCAACTCTGCCTTAACAAAATTAACCCATAGTAGACGAAAATCATTAATGATATTCATAGTAACGTAAACGTCCCCCCAGATTTACGGAGGAATGACATCTTGGCTCAGTTTGAAACCAAACACTGAAAGACAGAGTTTACTGATGCAAAAAACTTACCCATTTCTAGGTGGGCATGGTTCAGACTAATGAGCTATCAAGGAGAATATGCAAATCAGGAAGGAGCTTACACAAACCAGTTCTGCTGCAATAAACACCAGGCTTTCACAACTTGAAAAGGCACAACATAAAAGTCTTGATGCAAACCAAATATACTTTCTTCATGACACATGAGCTTTGCTTATATCACCAATGTCGGTCCCATCGCACCGTCTCCTATAGGATGCTAGAAAATTATTGTTCTTGAGCCATTCAAAACCAGTCTCCCCACCACGCGGAGGACTACAGGCAAAAAACTTATAGGATAAATCAGGAATATTGACAATACGCTATTGTTTTACAGTATTTGACTCACACACAAGAAAAACAATTTATCTAGAATTATATAGGCAATAGCTCCAGGAAACGCTGATTATCTAATGTAGCATCTCACTACTTGCAGAAACTGTCATGGATTCTTCCATACACAGGAACACATAGAAATCCTTAGTATAAACAAGATATCTAAAATGAGAAACATTATGACGATCTACCTAAACCAACAGAACCCACATTGACAAATAAATAACTGTTCAACTGCCCCAACATGTATAAAATTTTTTCTGGGTTGCTATTGTGGTTAACTTGCCAAATGAAATTTTGTTTATTAGAAAAGAGAAGATAAAACCAGAAATATTTGACCTCATAATTTATACTCCCTGTTGACTTCCAAAATGTGTCTATAAACACATACAAATCAAAACAAGTAGTGCATCGATGCCTGCATATTTAATTCATCTTCGCTGTCTTATGAAACTTGAAAATAGCCCCACAAGTCATGATTAGTTAGTTTATTGAGGACTCATAGTAGATGTATAGTGGAACATAACAAAGACGAAAGACAGGACAAGAGCTGTTGTCTCTGCATGCCTCAGGCAGTGATGATATGGGTAAAGTTGCTTAAAGCACTCCTTTCCCCAAAATTGGGATCATTTAATGCTATTTGTACAGCTCAGAGATCCAATAAAGACTGCAATACCTGTCCTCACACAGCAAACAGGTTTCAAGAGAAGACTATCTACGCTTGTTGTCTCTTTTTTTTTTTTTTTTCATCGTTACTGTAAAACAAGCTTTAAAGAGAGGCGGAGGTGGGGGGGGGAAATGATTAATGTTGTTTTTATTGAGATCTCCCAGTAAACTTCAGTGCAAGAAGAAAAAGAAAGGGTGTAGCTGAAACACTGCATGATTCACGGATGAAAGTATGTGCCTCTATTCTCTGTCAGCCTAAGGCAGAAGATAAGGCTAAGAAAAGTTAGTGAAACGGCTACTTAGTCTTTTCTAGTGCAGATTAAAGGACTTGAAAAGCCTAAGGAAAATGCTATCCTAAAAATGCCTTGATTTAATCACTGAAGTTTCACAAGTCCTTGGAAGGTAAGGCTGTTCAGGAGACACAGCAACAGAGATTATCATGGCAGATTAACATGATGTGGTAGTTAATAAAGGTAAGAGAATAGGCAGCACGGATGAGAGGCAATCTGCTCCAATTACAGTAAATCTGAGGAATGAGGGTAAAGATTGGTTCCACTGGATCTCTGACAGCCCCCATGAACAGCATCAGGAAGGGTTCCAATACCCAATAAAACTCTCACAGAAATGTCACATTCCATGCCTCAACTGCAGAACAAACACCACCATCATTACGGCCTAAATACTTGTGGATCAGGAGAATCAGATGTCTTCAAAGAGACACTGAGTCAAGATGCAGTGGTGAGCAGGGGAATGTATCACACAAGAGCTAACCACAGACAAAATTTTGCAGTGAGTGGGCATGGGCTGGCTCAGTTAAAATTAAATCAAATAATGAATAAAAATAGACCTGTTCCTATTTATTGAACCAACTACCATGAAACAACTAGTAAAAATAAACTGACCAAATAACTCCCTTAGAGAGGGCTTGAAATTTAGTAAATTGGAGAAAAAAACCCAGCAACTTCTAATGAAATGCTTTGGATCCAACAGGATGAATAACTTCAAAATGGCTGGTGCTCATTGGGAGATCAGACATCCCAGATTACCACAGCCATCCTGAAATACAGAGATCATACTATCTATATCCTACCAAAAATTCCCTGAGACACTATGGAGGATTTTCCCTCTCCCCACTCCAGGCAGCAAGAGAGACCTTGTTTTCACTACCAACAGAAAGACTGGGACAGCTTCAGCTCCTTGCCAGGTCACACATCCCAATGCAAGGGACATGTCTCTTGCCACAAAACCCCATGTCCATTTCAAAACAAAGCAAAGTTAATCACCTGAAGTCTGAGTAATCAAAGCACTTAGATGAAATGGAAAAAGAGACAGATCAGCGAACAAAACTGACTTGAAGGTCAGGGTTTAGAAATACAGTTGCAAAGAAAATTAAAATAACAATAT
>VKON01000110.1:0-27335 GCA_009741485.1 Malurus cyaneus samueli | reverse complement strand
CTGGACAAGAGCAATTTTAAGATTAAAAATATTAGGCAGGTCAAAAATATTATGCCATAACCTCAAAATGTAAACATTTAAGCCAGGATAGGAGTCGATCATTCTGTTTCTCAGAACAAAATTCAATGAATTCCATTCTTCTTTTCCAGGTGCCAATAGAATTTCTAGGGCCAGCCCTAGTCCAAGTAAACCCACGGCGTATATTGTTAGTCAGAATTCAGACCAACCGAGATCTCCAGATACACAAGTATTGTCTTCCGTGGAGTATAACATGTGAGGTTTCTGACACTGGCCTGGGAAGAGCCCCTCCTCAGTACAAAGGCTGGCTGAACTCCATAGAAGATGCCGCCATGCAGACAATGTCGTTCCGTAGCTTTGGAGCGGTATGTACGTCAACAACCACTTAAAATCTGTATAACAAACTCTTTTTTACACCCTTCGGGCCCTAGGTCGAGGTTTTAACTGAAATTTTATAAAATCCTGGCTAATGAGTTATCATCAGATATATTAATTATAATCTCAGGTTTACATTTCCGTGAAAACTGTATACTCGGAAGCAAATTAATTTAATCTATTCCCTAGCTTCTGTGATTAACAAGAAACAGGAAAAGAACTAGTTGTTTGGGATATTGCTCAAGGAGAAACAAAACATTAGATTTGCTTTTTCAACTGCTATAGACACATATGTTATTAATGCCAGAGGGCTTTCACACGAACCCAAGCGAGGCTCCATAGAGGAGAGCTTGGCAGGGCCAAACAGTAGGACCGAGTGGCTCTGTTCCTTACGCCGATCCGGAGGTGCTAGCAAGTTCCTTTTCATATAATCTCTGTATGATTGGTTACCCTATGTCCCAATGGGTGATTCAACGTAGAGGCCAGAGTGGTGTTTTGGCGACAATCGTGGAAAATCCCACAGAAGATTGCCCTCAAAACAAATCCGCCATAGACTGTCGGGACTCTGTTGCAGACAGCTGCAGTAGGTTGGTTTTTTTGTTTGCTCGGCCAAACGTTTTTTGCCCGACAATGCCGTGAGTGTTCTTTTTTGCATAAGTTTTTCTTGCGTGCTGCTGCTATCAGGCTAGGGTCCGCTCTGTATTGAGTGCTACTTCATCTCTTCAGCTGAGGCCAGAGAAAGCCACCAGATTCGCTTTTGTGAAGGTCCGATAAATATGTCTTGGTGCATTTCCAATGCCGCATTGCTTGTCCCCTGTTTGACTCCAGATGAATTTAGCCAATATGTCAGGTGTGTTGATTTATTTTTGAAACTCGTAAGTAGGCCCGATGTTTTCATTTATTTTTTTCACTACACTATCTATTTCCAGGACAAAGAGCAAGTAATCCCTTTTTCTCACCAAATGTCAGTGGCAAGTCTGTTCTTGATATCAGATGAAATGCTATTTACTATATAGTAAACAAGATATTTCCAAATATAAACTGTTACTCGACCTGCACAAGACCCAGCATTAGTCCAGGGGTTTGGGAAACCTCTGTAAATTTTCTTATAAAAAGACACATACTTAATGTGAGAATCGTGTATGCTGATGACCTGAGGTTAGATACGATCTTTAGTTTAGAGAGAGAGCAACTTGCAGGATTATGTGAAGAATGCTGTGCAAAACGAGTAAAGCCAAACCTGTGTTGTTCCTCCACACCTCTGTAGAGCAGTATCTTGGGGATGGGCCCTACTTCAATTGATCTTGATGCCAAAAGAGCTAGTTCAGGCTGTCGTTCCCTAAACACCAGGCTGTTGAGTGGAAACGAACCCAACATTACCTTAGAGAATGATTTCTTGTATGAAATCTGCTGCTTCAAGACTGTCTTGTTCCAGCCCTTCTTTTAACTTCCTAAGCAGAGGCCAAACCCACACCAACACAAGCCCTTCTTTAAAACTGCTATAGTGAGAAAAGGACCCACTCTCTCTCCTATGTCTCTAGATAAGGCTTCGAACTTTTATGCTGCCCACTAATTCGTCATCCTCCTGTACTGGGCTTCTTCCTATAACTACACAAGCATGATTCCGTGAATTTCTGTGGTCCAACATTGTCCCCCTGTCAACTTACTATCCAGTTTGTTTGCCTCAGCTAACCAGCTACCGATATTGATCCATTTAAAGTTTCTGATCTTCGGTGGAGCCAAGAAAGTCGTGTCCCTAGAATTTTCATGCACTGTATCATAGTACATGTCATATTTTCATTGTAACCTTTCAAGAGGCGATGGAAGCAGAGGGTAAAGCTAGTCAGTGCAATTTCTAACTGCTCAACATAAGAAAGCCTCTGAGTTTCCCCTCACCTTCGAACCTATAAGCGTACTGCTTGATTCGCTGTGAGTATATGCGACTTTCTCATCCCTATGACCAATCACAAATTACCCTTGCCGAAGTTACCCTTATCCACAAAGTAAAGACTTAAGTAATCTTTTCCCCTGGTAGTGTCAATCAAGGCCAAATGTCATCATATCTCTTACTGTTGTATCTACTTTTTTGCCACACTTGCACATCTGATAAGGCTTGAAAGCACAGATTTAACCTATAGCTGAAGCTTAAGGGCATTTGCATTTCTCTCTTGCAAAAAGAAATTACTGGGATACTGTCCTTCAAACCTTATCAAGAAGATCTTCAGACGTGGCCAGAAGAAGAACTATAGTAGGCTCATATTGTCCCTGGAGATCCTTATATGACCCCTCTCACACACAATCTTGTCCCAAGCCAACATACCTCCAACAATATAAACAGCTTCTACAGAAACAGTCACTTTCCTACCTTCCTGCCACTTCCAAATGGTAATGGTGTGCTCGGGATCCAGCCCTATGGACAGCAGCAGTTTGCCAGTGGCACTGAAACTGACTGAGCAAACGCCTTTGGAATGGTAGCACCGCAGGACCGACAGTGTCTGCTTGTTCATTGCATCCCACACGTGAATAGAAGGAGCTGTAGCTACACCAGTATAAAAACATGCCATTAGTATATATTTTCAACATGTGTAATCATTTGTTTCATTGAAGTAATTAATACTTTTGAATAAGACAAATAAAATTGCTGTTATCAGATGGGGGGAAAAAGGAAGGAAAAGAAAGGAGATTTTGGCCTCCCTTTGGAAACCCATTTATGGCAAACAGGATCATTAGGCAGGATGAACAAGTTGGTCTCATTACATTACCTGAGATGAAAACTTAGCTTAACTTGTTATGCGACTTGTGAAGGACAACAGGAGTTCTAACAGCAAGCTGTCTTCCCTTGTTTTTCTCCTACTAAAACTTAGATCAGCACTCTAACTCACAAACCTCCATAACTATCAAGCAGCTCATCAAGAATGTCACTTCTACATCGGGCTTTTTGACAACTGATAGCTACAGAGAAATCAATTTACAGTGCAAGGCCAAAACCTCCTTCCTACAAAATGGCCATCTGTCTGAAATGCTTGCCCTCTTAGAAGAACAACAGCCGAATAATCAGCTTGCTTACTGATGTAGAAAAACTAGGGTATTTAGTTTGCTATTTATATTGTTTAGGCTGAATGCTCTTTGAAATAAAAACTGTCTTTGCATGCCACTAAAGTATCTGATTATCTCTACAGTGATGACAGCTAGTTCTTTCCCAAATGCAAGGCCTTCTCAAAAGATCTTGCAATCCACGTATAGTTTACAATCTCTGAAGAGCATCCAAGGCATTTCCAAGATAGTAAGATTCTCAAACTTCTTCACTTCTCATCTCATATTAATTTGACTGCAAAAGGTTACTGGTTCTTGTCATAGACCCAGATTTATATAAACAAAGTTCTCTTTCAAAAAGTTTCATGCTTTGTGTTTCCAATCAGCTAAACCTAGGCCTTTAAAAGCACACATGTGATGGGAAACAGTAGGCACAGGGACTTGGGCAAAATTTCACCCACATGAAGTTCAGTTTTGAGCACAATCACACAGCTTCTCCAAAAAAGTCTTTACAAAAATCTTCCTAATTTCTTTTATTTCCCATCGGAATTTCCTCTCATGGCAGCAGCATGGTGTTGTCATAACCTTTCGAGAGGTACTACAGCACAGTATGGACATTCCACTTAAACAGAAAGGGCAGGGGTTGACAACAACTGGCATGGCCCAAAAATAGTCAGCAAACTCCTTGCTGTTCTTATGGGAAGCTGAGGGAAGGGAAAGCTTTATTATGACTCTGAACTGTTTTTCACTCTTCAACACTCCCCTTGGTAAAACTCTGTATTGCCCTTGACTTGTGTATCTGCCCTATAACCTTGGCCAAAATTTTTCTTTTGGGGGGCAGACAGAAACTCTCACCTAAAGTTCCTGAATAAGAACTGACAATATATTTCAGAGCAAGATCTGCAAGACAGGGAACTTGGACTCTTAGGTGCTTAGGTCCTTGATGGAGTCCTTCTGAAAGTCTCTGACACTGCATCCTGCCTGTGTACTCAACACTCTCACAAGAGAGATGTCCTAAGGTGTCATTTTCTTGGAGCAGTTAGATAAAGCTGCCATGGGCTGGCAGGACAAAAATACCTTCAGTAAGGTGGACCAAATCTACATCAAGTCATTAGGAAACTTTATTTGCCATTTCAGCCTATTACAAACATTACTGCTTGAAGAACCCCTGAATCCCAGTAGACAACTGATAATTGGAACTAGAAAAGGAAAATTGTTTGTAAGAAGGATGCCAAATAGCCATCATAAATTTTAAGTGAAATTATTCCACTTTCTAATGAAAGAAGGAAGCATCTTGGATTCCAGACTAATGGTTCCATAAAGAAGAAAAAAGTTAAGTGTGCTTGTTTCAAGCAGTGACAACAAAATTTAGTAATACACAGAACCTCAAACTAAAGTTGCTGTAGGAAGAAGGCAAGTGAGACAGGGAAAGTGTCCAGGCACCATATGCAGTATTAAAGATGTTCTTTCATATAAATATCCATATCATCATTGCTTTTTTTAATACAGGTTAAAAACGTGTGAAAAAGTTCCTATATTCTTCCTCCCATCCTTAGAGCAAGCACTATTTGCAATATTTAAGAGAAGTCAACACACATTAAAGATGTCATTGTACGTTTGTTCTTACAGAACTTTTTAGATCCACATGAAGATTATTACACTTTCTAGTACACATGACCATGCATTTATGCATCTCTGAAGATTCTTCACAAGACAATTAATGGCTGCTCAACAATGAAGTCATTTGCACATGGCGGTGATGAATTTTTATGATTACAGTTTAAAAAAAAAAACATATTAATAAAAAATAGCTCAGTCAAGACAGTCAAAATGTCAAAGACCCAAAATGATACAGGAAAAATTAAACTGACATCATAACAGGCATTTTGGTTCAGTGGTAATAACTGCATGACAATTGTACATAAATGTGAAAGGTGATTAGTTTTTTCACTCAGTCACCTAGGCCTCCTCAATGGAATTTACTTAAGAAATGCATATTTAAAATTACACACAATTGAAGGTCCAAACCAAATGTCAGCCCCAACATATCTACGAAACTGGCAAGCATACACAGGAATGCTACAGTAGCAGTATGCATTAGAACTCACTAATCACTGAGCAGCAAGAAAGGAATTTGCTTCAACAAGAGCAGTTTTAAAATGTGTTCTAACATTTTTATTTTTTCTACATTTATAGTATGCTGAGCTGTTTTGACTCATACTCAGTGCTGACAGTAATATCAGTGATACAGGGGTTTTATTAAACTAAAAATGAATTCACGTTACTTATGGCTCCATAAAGCTACAGATGGCGACTAGATAGACTAACTACACCTGAAGATGTTAAAATTTCATTTCCCTTACCTGACATATCTGCTGAGTCTCCTGTAATGGAAAAGCAGCAGAAAAATAATTAGATCAGAAATAAGATGAGTGCTAAAGAAAATATATGCCACATTCAGTGTAATTTCTTAACACACACCTTGATGTCATACTTCTGCATTGCAACAGCACCAATACTGCTGTTAAAGATGAATAATTACTGATAAAAGGAGGTCACATCAGAAATAAATCACAGAATGAATATGTTGAATGAATTAATATATTTTGCTTTCCATTTTGAACTATAACACAAAAATCTAGTTTTGATATATGTTAGGTCTCTTTATGCCAAAGTAAATGAAAAACGTATTTTTTCATATCACTGATATTTTAACAAATTAAGTGGGGAAAAAATGCTCAGAAGTAGCATTTCAGTACCTGAAGTTTCAATAAATCTTTTGACGATTTAAGTCATGGCAGTGACATTATTTGTGCCAACCATATCAGCAGGAAAAGTAGCAGCAGTTAAGTAGGTTCTTTATGGAGCATGTACTCTTTAACATCACTTGAAAATCAAAAAATATGTCTTGTTTCAAGACATTTCCCTTCCAACGCATTTTAAATTCTCTGCTTAAAAGCATGTTTTGTAGTCTAATTTTTAAGTGTCATCTGCCCCTGATTTGTATGCCTTAATCCACATTACAAAACAGGTAAAATTGCTCTATTGCTAGTTGATGTAGAAATTATTACACAATTTTTAAAAAGTATTAAGTCCTGTGTTTTGTCTTGGGTAAGATGAACCCCGTAGAAGAAAAATTTTCACATTCCTCCCCTATGGAAAGGCAAATAGGGCCAGATTAAGAAATAGGAAAAAGTAATTTCTTAAAGACAATGAAAGGTTTGTAATTCCTGCAAATATTTTTTGTAATCAAACCATAGACAAAAATCTGCTGAGGATTTTTTCAATTTAAATGATTTCCATTAAAAACTTGTTTAAAATTATGTGAGGCAAGAAACTCACCAAGAAATGGAGCTATTTTAGCTAAGCAGTTACTATTATCAATGAGTCTATTTTAATAAGACATGCACCTAAAAATCCAAAAGACACAGGAAAGCAGGTAATAAAGTCTGCAGAACTGAATCCATTTAGATGAAACATCTAAAACACACTTAAAAAAAAAAAGCTATTTTCTCTGAAATCAAGTAAGTGTTTCTTTTATATTCTGTGCGCTGAAGAAAACAATGTGGTTTTGAATCCGCTGAGAACAAACAGAAGGTATGAAAACTATAATTTGTTTGCAGGGCTACAAAAATCACTATTCTGCAAAATTTAGAAACAGCAATTGCTACCAGCTATGCAAATGCAAAACTGGCTTTTTCTTTTTTCTTTTTTTTAACCTGGTTAGTTCATAGATCTTAATGTCACTATGAAATATATACATATTTTCATTCTAAATTTAAATTTATCTGTAGGAACCAGCATTAGGGTTTTGGTTCTGCCTGGAATATTACAACTATATCAAATGGAACCACCTGATGATAAATCTACCTGATGAGATAAAACCTTCACAGATTGATATGTATTTTAAGAAATGAAGATTAGCTCTATTCAGCTTCTTTGGAAGGTCTAACACAAGCTGATAGTTCAATACAAACAGAATAACTTAATGGGGCTTAAGATTTCTGAAAAAATAGTTTTAAAAATTCTCCAAATAAAAGATAAGTTTATTATTTCATGCCTCAATATTTTTGTCAGCTTTATGCAATTACACTCAAAGAAACATATAAAGAGGACAGGTAACTGAGTAACACTCATACAAACGGAGATAGCATAATCAAATATTTTTGTGATTTATCATGAATTTACAAGGCCCTGATTGCATGCTTTTATGTTAATTCTTTTTACAAAAATACAAACATACCTACTTGGCCAGTTGCCACTATGTTGGTAAACTTGGGGTGCTGATTCACAGTGAGGCACAAAATATCATCATTGTGTTCCTGGTAAAATGATTGACAGCCTAAAAATAAGAAAAGAAAAAAAGACAACAAACCAAACCCTTTCTTCAACTTTAATTAAAACACTTATACACACATAAACATGGCTAATGTTAGAAAAATTTATAATACTTGTCAGAAAACAGCAATAAGGTCACATTGCATTTTGACATCTAAACCCAGAAAACAGAAATTCCTAATTTTTTATCTTGACTTCAACACACAGCACTCAGTTTTCCACATCATGTTGCTTAACTATCACAGAAACAAATGGCACTGTGCACTTTTTAAAAGGTCTAAATGCTGTAAACTAAATGGGTTATTGGGAGTATGTCATATAGATGCCAGAAAAGTAAATCAAATAAAAATATTAAGTTATTCTTAGAAAAAAAATTAAATTACAACTACCCCATTGTGCAGGTTTTTTTAGTTTCTACGATCATTTTAACATGCAAATTTCAGAAAGCTATTACCAAAAAAAGTCAAACCTTTACTTCCTTCAAAGCTCAGTCACCAGGAACATTTCAGGATACTTGTTTGCTTATGCAGCTATTATGAACCTTCTCTACAGACTGGAATTTCAGCAATAAACAATATTTTTCTCACATACTTTTATAATATTTAAAGCACAGTAGTTACTTCATAAACTGTAACTCCACGTGTGCAAAGAAATATTTTCCCTCCAATGGGTTTTCTCCTACCTGTTGCCACATTATACAAGATCCCAACAGACGCTGTGTGATAAATGACATCAGCACCATCATTCAAATAGTGAACATTGTTTCTGCAGTCTTTGCCTCGATACCCAAATACCAGCTCCAAAATTAGGTCCTAAAAAAATATATTCACATTAACAGACACTCAAGACCTTAAAGCAGTTATGAACTTTACAGTCTTCTGCAGCATTTTATTGTTTAATTATGTCCTTAAGTAGTAAAGGAGTTTAATGACATCTCAAATCAACAGAAGATAGACAGAAAAACAGACAGCTGGTGTCCCCCCGTCAGTTCCCATGGCTGCTCCTTTTTGTCACACACGGCTGTGCCACCCTTTCATACCTGCCAGGGGGATGCTGCAGAATGTTTATGTATAATGCACACAGTCATGTATAAACACTAAAAGAAACACTCATAAACATGCACATAAATAAATCAACTGCTGTGAAAATTAAAGCTCTTTTAACGCAGGAGACACAAAGAAACCAAGAATGACAAACACTAGCCCACAATTTAACTGCAGCCAGAAAGTAGAAAGCAGAATTGCAGCCTAAAAATTCTACAGTACTGATGTCAAAAGGCTGTTTATTATGCTACATCAAACACTTTGCAGCATAAACAATATTTGGTTTGGTATGAAGAACTGCATTTTCTAAGGTTAGATGAAATTTTCACTTCAGATTAATCAAAAGTTGGTATATTTATTCACAATTGCCATGTTACAAAAAATAGGTGCCAAAGCTAAACTCATCATTAATATAACTTTACAATAAGCATATTTATAAAATATTTATTTATTTATTTTATCAATTATGAATTTGAAATGAAGTTTCAAAAAAATTCTAAAGAATTGGAGAAAAAAATGCTTAGTTTTATTAGCATAATACACCCTTTAACAATCCAGTTAGTCCTAAACAAGAAATGCTGACTTTCTATCAGCCAGTTCATGTTATCATTATTAAGTATTGAGTTAGTACTTCATCTCATTTGCAAAAAAAAGAACAGAACCTTTTTTTTTTTATTAAAAAAAAATTCCTCTCCCATCTTTTTCTGCTATTATACGCCACTATTCGCTATGATCCCTCTTCGATAAATTGTCTAGAATTAAACAACATTCAATGTGTCTCAGAGATTGTGTCAGTCTGCAAAACAAATCCTACAAAAAAAGAAGACGATTAACGTTTTTCTGACCTCTATAGGTTCTTTTTTTTCCCCCACATTATTGTCTGAAGCTTCTCCGCTTGATGCAATGCCACTACCTATACCATGGTTTCTGAAATAAAGATACTGTGAATAAGAGAAGGCTGTCCGTCCACCCATTCCTACTAACACGTACCTTCCAAGCTGCTAATCACAGAAAAACTTACAGCTCTGTCCTACTCAACCAATATTCATATTCATCTTTGAAAGAAATGCCTCTGTCAAAGGAGAAAGACAAAACCTAAAATCCTTTGCTTTAACATGCTCAGTTTTTCTAATTCTTTCAACAATCCTGGATCTTAATGCAAAACCTTGTTTTAAAATGACTGACCACTTTTAAAATATCTTAGCTCTTTCAAGCTATGTTGTTAAGTTATTTTCATCTCCTTCATAGCAATTTTACTGAATAGAGGCTTACCTGATTAATCTAATCATTCCTGTTCCCACATGCCTCCAGCAGACCCCTAACTTTTCCTGTTTTGTAATAGTTTTAAAGAACTCCAGATGCACCTGCTCATTCACTCTTACATCAGCTGAAATGAGATATTGATCAAAGCTTACGTGGAAGGAAACCTAGACATGCAAATGCAGGAGTAACAGCCGTAACTTGTGTTCCACAGTTCTGACCACATCACCAAACCACCACACCAGCCCAAGATATTAACTTAAGAAAATACCTAAACTAGATATCTTAAAATATTAACGAACATTCATATATCATAGACCTCTTCAGCTGACATCCCCGAAGATTCAACTCCAGACTAGGCATAGAATATAAACTCAATACCCAAAATATAGAACAATCCAGGTCCGATCTATATCATACTCTGTCACAGTACATAACAACTTCTAGTCATTTCATCTCTGCTTCTTGAGCTAAGTGATTGATCCAAAACTACATGACTCTCTTATCCCTAAGCAGCGACCATAGCAAAATGATTTATCTAAATGTACAACAGTGGTATTTTGAAATGAATTGAAAACACCATTACTAATATTTTTCATTATAGGTCTGAAAAAAAAGTTATCACATACTTAAGTATTTTATATAATCTCCATTTTTCTGCTAATTTAGTACACTTACACGCGATTGAAAATAGAATCATTCACAAAAAAACACAAAAAGAGCACGAGCGAATAAAAATACAGTTAACAATATATCACCACAAATTTACTAATCCGCCATTCCCTCACTCCACCAACACCCACCACAAACCAACCCATGCACAATCAAACACCCTCACCTCAGACGTTCTTTCCAGCAACCACCCCAGATACATCCACCCCGCCAAACAATAAAAAAACTCCAATAACAGAAAAAGTTAACCCCGACAAAGACACCAACCCTCTCCATCTTCACAACTACACCAAAAGTACCAACGCAACACCCAAAGCCCCTGCATCCCTTCACCCATACGACAGTAGAAAATATATCAAGTAAAATTAAAATTAAAATGGAAAAGACCAAAAAAAGAACAACAAAAAACCACAAACAAAAAACCTAACCCAAAAAACCCCTTCACACACCACAAGCAAAGACACAAGCACACCCAGGAAACACCCTAAAAGATCACATAAAAAAGAATCAACACCAAGCAGATGCGAGAGAAACCAAATCGACTCAACTGAAATTCCACAACACTACACTAAACCCAAAAATAAGCAGACACAAGTATTGATAACAAGATATACCATAAGAATCACCCACAAAACCAAGATGATAACAACAATATACATCAAAAACAGAACTTCCCTCTAAGTTGTGAAGTTTTAGACAGGACCAGAAAGTTGCGACGCAGATTAGCAAAAACCATGATAAAATATTGAGTGTGCAGCAACTATAAACCTTTATATAGAAAGATGATCGTATACCAAATAACGCAAACCACCAGTGCAATACATCGAAGAAGAAAATAACCTGTCACACAAGCAACACAACTAAAGTTCAAGTAATAAAAGACACTATGAATCAATAATCTTCTCAACAAGGAGGAGACTAAACATTATACTCCACATAATTATACAATTTAGAAAGAAGCACACAAAAGTATGTAAGTAATAAATCTATAAGAGATTACCAAAAAAGAAAATACTACTGCAATGACAGCATAACAACTAATGCTGTAAACCCATAATTAACAATTCACATTCAAATCAAGATCAATCGAACCACCACCAACTCTAACAACACTATCACGCAGAAACCACAACTGAACTATGAAAGAACAACTTACCCTGTAAGCTCACGACACACGCACATGTCAACCTACCTCTAATAAGCTAAATGCAATGTATAATCTTAAACCTACTTAAGAGGAGAACAGAACGACAATTCTCAAATCACAAATGGCAGCGCCGACGGCAGCACAGTTGTCTATTTTTTGGTAGAAAAACAACGACCTTCTGAACAGACGGAAGAAATAGGCGAACATCTGGGCAAACATTTAAGCGCACAATACACATAAGCAAGAGGCAGAGACACAGGTCAGAAAGCGAAAAGTACATAGTTGTGAAGAACAATGACACAAACATAAAAAAGTGATAACCTCATGATCCAAATCTTTACACAACACACAATACCACGACATACAAACATACCCAACATACCATACATTTAAAGAATAATAGACAACAAAAAAAGCAGCACATATAAATAAAAATATCAACAATAAAAAAAACAATAATTTAAAGAAATAAAACAAAAAAAAATAAAAAAATAAGAATTGCCAATAAGAAATAATACATACACAAACCAAAATGCTGAAATGTTTTAAAATAAGAATAGGGGGGAATAACAGTACCCCCAAGAACATATTCATTCTCAAAAGGCCAACTAAATACAAAATAAAAATAATCACACACACAGAAATTTAATTATCTTATAATGCACTCATGAGGTAGGTGGCACAAAAATAAATTATCAAAAAATAAAAAATAAAAAAAAAATACAAACCTTAGAGACAGAAAAGCAAGAGAACAAATTAAAAATTACTTTTAGTTAAAAAATAATTAACAAGAGAAAAAAATCAAAAAAGAGACAAACAAGTAAAAAAGAGATACTAGCTCACAAACAGTCCAATAAGCAAAACCAGGTCCCTTTAGTAATAAGATATAATAAAATGAAAAAAAACAACAAGAACCACTTAAAGCGGAAAAAAAAAACACGACAAAAACACTACCACCCTGACCAAATACCTCCCCCAAAGGATAAACAACAAGAAAAACAGACCAAAAAAATAGCCCTATACATCATGACCTGGACACAAAGCAGCGCCCAACCAGAGCTGAAATAAAAACAAAGAAAAAAACCCAGAAAAAAGCAAAGTCAGACTAAGAGAGAGTCACAATACTTGAAGGCCTCATTCAACAACTCAAATCCAAAAGAATCAACGAAAATACAAGACACAACTGGTACAGTACAGGAGAAGCCACATATAGAGCACACCAACCGAATAAGATTCCATATAACAAATAAAAAACTTCCTTGAAAGCCAACCAACCAGCACCTCCTCACACATCAAATACACTACCGAAATAATATGATATAGAATCCATGACAACAATCCTGAATCACTTTGCCTGGCCCACTTACCAAATGCACAACCAATATCAATATAAACGATAAACACATATGCTCTACCTTTTAAAGAAGAATGTAGGAATCTGCCTAGCAGTGGCTATTTGTGGATAAGGGGAAAGACTTGGTCAGAGTCAGTGTTCGACAGGAAACCAAGAATAGAAGAGAACACCCTAAACCCACGAGAAAAATAGCATTGGCAGGCTGGGGGGTGCTACTCATACATCATGTAGTAACATAAAATGTGACCACCAACACCACAGCAAATGGCGAAGCTTAATACTCGTCCCACAGAAGTACCTCTGAGGTCAGAAAATCAATCACAAACAACACAATACCGAGCATTAACCCAAGATCACACAGTACGACACCATAAACACCAACAATACACAGATCCGAACTTAGGACACAGAAGAACACGTGCTATACAACATGTAACATAATTGAAGGAACACAAAGTAAGCTAGCCGTGAAATAATCTTCCCAAGAAACACTTCCTCACACCACCTCATCCCAATCCAGAGGAAGAAAACATCACTATATACAAGGAAAATCACCCATCGAGAGAAATTCAAGTAAATAAAAAGCATCATTACCAACAATATAACACCGCATACTAAAGATGGAGCCGAACGTGTTGCCACCATCGATTCCAACAAGGAGAGAGAGAAAGATTCTGAACTACGAGACCCCACACTCGAACTCCCCACTTTCACAGCAGATGAGCCATTTCAGTTACAAATACACCAAGCAGGCAGCACCAGGTATATCCCAAGTGCCACAGAAGTGTTCTTATCATTGTGTGCTACCCAAACAAAATCAAATCCAATCAAGAAAAACTACTGAAACCTACGACCAACTCTTTAAGGGCACTGATTCAATATGGGAAATGGGCTTTTTACAAGCACTTCAGTGATACAGAGAATAAAAACCTGCTCTTGTTCCTTTAAGTAAATGAAACCGGAGACTCAGAGACCTAATAAGAACACCAAATAAAAATGTAAAGCCCACACGTTCTTCTGAGAAATAACTATAGAAAGAGGAACTGAGGAGCAACAGAGAGATATATCAAAGACAGCTTCTTCAACATCCTCTGAGCTAAATCTCTAAAAAATTAAGACCTCTAAACCCTCTCTCTACCTAAAAATGTTCTTCCCACAATCTTAATCAATTCATAATGGTCACCTGTCTCCAAAATATACACTTTTCATTTGGGTTTTGAAGTGGTTTGGAATCTTTTGCATATGAATATAAGTACTGCTTAAAACAGAACAAATTTTAGTGCTTACAACCTCTAAAGTTAAGTGACAAAATAATAACCAGTTCTCTGCATGTGCAATCAAAAGTCTCTTTAGAATGAAAAGGGTTAACAAATTTAATGAATTGGCAATTACCATCATAATACATAAACTGTTATTTTATGTTTACGAATTATAGTAATTGAAACATATCTAATAGCTGATTTGTGAACGAGTTGATATTAAGAGCTGCTAATCAAATTTTTTCCCTATCTACAATTTTACTTTCAGTTGTAATTACAATTTCTGAATTTGATACTTCCATAACTGCTGCTCATTTATTAAGCATCTAGGAACACACTTAAAAATGCAAGTTCCCTAAAAGGCATTTGTACAGAAACGGTTTCTTAAAAATCTCACTTAATGTTGACTTTGAATTTTTTTTAAATATGTAAAACAACATTCTCTTTTAAATATGGAAAGGGAACAATCCTGAAGTGCCAAAAACTGGAAGACCATAAACCAGTGATTCTGTTGGTCCTAACCATTAGTTTCCCCAAGAATCAGCTTTCCACTGCCATGGTCCCTCTTCTCTCATCCCATGCAGCAGCAATAGAAACAAACAGCGAGCAGGGAATACTGCAGAAATGTAAAATGCTGTTTGTTGGGTGTGCTGCTTCTACTGGCATTTCTAGAACTCAAAAGGACTTCTGGAGAGGAAGAAATAGTTATCAAAGACACATTAAGGACTAACAAGAAATTCACAGAGCCACCTTAATCTGCTGTAAAGCTTCGACACCCAAGATAGGATTTCCAGTCTACACACAGAGCAGTAGGAAAAAAAGTCAAACCTTCTTGAAAGAAGTTGAAAAATATATATTCCTCTCGGCTCCAGACAGCCTTTCTAGCTGAGAGGGAAGCATGCTGATACTTTTCATAGGGCAAGGAAATCTTTAAATGCTTTATTTAGATTACAGTGTAGCCAGCATGTGGAACAAAAATATTAGATTCTAGATTTAGCAACTGTGCAGAAGTTTCTCTGTTACTTTGAATAGCAGACTAAGAATTGCAGCAGTTACTAATGTCCTGCTTTGCAGATGAGGGTAGGGGAAGATCGAGCCAGACTGCCCAATCCACCTTCTGCTCACTCTATAATGCTTCAAAAGACTTCATATTTTTAATTTCTGATTCGTCATGGACAATTCTACGACAGTCTCATTACTATTCCTCCAGAAACTAACAGAATATAGTATAAAAAGCCTTTCTTGCACTTGTCAGCTTCGTATTTTACATACGACACTCATATCTCATTTCTTCTCTCTCTCCTACCCTGGCACTAATTCACTTACATCCCTAAAACAGAGGGAAAAATGAGCTGGAGGGAAAAAACAGGCAGAAAAACAAAATATAGGAGAGGAACATATTTCAAGTTTGATGAAAGCAGTGAAAACTGAAAGGACATGGTTCTGACATAGGTTTACATTACTGGAACTGAGCATTTCTTTGTTGCTTGCTTCTAGAATGTGGCATTTTTACAACATTTGTTGTGTGTTAATCCCCTGTGAGAGAATGGGAGAAGAGGTAAAACAATCTCACATTTTACAACTGCTTGAAAAGACCATCTGCACTAGAAGGCTGTACAGATACAAATACAGGTTGGTATCAACCTCAGGTAATCATTAGAGTAGACTTACATTTTTACATTACCACCCAACAGACTGAAGTGAATGTACATTGGTCAGGAAAACTTGACAACTTTTACTCAGCTTTATTATGTCACCCAAACAATTTATCTAAGTATCTGTCCAGGAAAGACTAATTCTGTATTGATCCAGAGCAGTGGAATTGGAACACAAATTACAAACACCTACGTATTCTTTTCCCAATTAAGTTTTAAGGTAACAATTTGTGCATTTAAAAGCGGGAATGCTGAAGGACATGCAAATATATTTTCCAAGTGCCTTTTTTAAAGGTGTGAAAGCTGAAGATATTTTTGATTTGCTGTTTAATGTGCAGCAAGGTGACTATCAGTATATACAACACACAGTAGTCATACACCTGTATGCATAACTCGCTGCATGCTCAAAAACTGAGTGGAAAAGATGGGAAGGAGAGCATGAATAATATGCTGGGGTGAATTCACATATGGGTAGGGTAAGTTTGAGCATGTGGAAGGAGAGTTCCAGCCATCTACTCGATAAAGCGGTTAAATAAATACGCCTCAATTAAATGGGCAATTTCAAAGGACCTGAAAAGAATAACCGACTTTGGCATATAATATTTTAAATCATTTTTCTTGCTAATGAAAAACACATAAAAAAATGAGTTACAAGCATTTTAAAGTAACTTCGCGAAACAGAACAAAGAAAACAGCTTTTTCACAGTTTTAGACATAGATTAAATACTACTACCCATTGTTGTATGATGTTGTATTTCATTCCCTACTTTCCTCCTTTTTACTGAGTTTCTAAAGTTACTAACAGAACAAGATACAATGTTCTGTTTTATTGCATATGTAAGTAACACCTATTCTTCAAATTCTGTGGTAACTCACAACAGTGTAAATTACAATATTTACTTCTGTTTTAAAAATACAAGTATTATTTTGGGCATGATTTCATAGAGCAAATTACAGCTGTACAAAAGATAATGTCTCCTCCTGTGCAGAGCACCAAAGCTGCACTTCATACTTAGGAGGACTTGCAGAGAAATTAGTAATTGATTTTGCACCACTCTTCAGCATGAAGTGTCTTGCACTGCCCTCCCCAAAAGGTGCTGGCGAGCATAAAATATAGAATGAATTTTAAAAGGAAGGAGGGCTTCTTTCCATATACTTTTGGCAAGTTCTTCACAGTCATTTGTGCAACT
Source organism: Malurus cyaneus samueli (assembly GCA_009741485.1). NCBI lineage: Eukaryota > Metazoa > Chordata > Aves > Passeriformes > Maluridae > Malurus > Malurus cyaneus. The sequence goes on along the minus strand of VKON01000110.1, from coordinate 9,991 downwards.
CTACAGAGGTCTGATTTCTATTAGAAGATCATGAAGAGACTGTTAGTTTATAAGATACTCACTCTTGGCAAAACATGGTACTTATAATTTATACAATATGTCTTCATAATGAGTAAACAAATGCAGTTTATACACTCATTATGCAGATACGGAATTAATTATCTTAAATGGAATACTATACACACCGTCTACAAGTCAATGAAAGAACATACACCTGGACACTAGGGGGAAAAAGGAAAGAGTAAAGCTTATCTATATAATTTAAATTAAAATAATAATTACTAAGAAATAAATAATAACACTTAATGTGAACAATATAAGAAGAATTAGAAGTAAAGAAGAAACTTAAGTTACAATGGTCATGGAAGTCATACGTGGTCCAATAAAAAATACCTAGCTATGTAATTAAAAGAACTCCACAAGTGGAAAAATTTAATTAACATTTCAGATAATTGTACTCATACAAGCAATATTCCTGAAGAGCCAATAGGGTGTCATGTATGAAGGCACCCCACATGACAGATCTCTGGCCTTTCTGGTAAGCCAGAAAGGGAGGTGGCACGTAAAAAGACGGACTAGATATGCAAAATAAAAGCATTCACCTGGAACGCATCTCTTTCAGCAGCAGATGGAAAGGAGAAGGATTACTCCGTAATACAAGTTTGGCTAAAAGTTAGGTGCCAGTGAGTTATTAATATAGATAATTAATACTGACTTCCTGGCTTGTACATTTCTTTTTACAACAGGGTGATTATTCACTTCCTAGACTTTGTAAAGCTATTATTTGTATAGAAAAATCCCATTCACCTAAATGGGAATTAGGAACATGTGCTGGCATGAAAATATAATTATTTGAAATAACTCTACTGTAAACAGAAAAATAAAGCAAAAGCAGAACCCAAAACCTCTGAATTACATCAAGTGTTAAGTCAGCAAACATCTGAATTACTCAAAGAACAATTATTTCCTGAAATATTATTCAGGCATTATTTCCTGAAATAAGCTGACGGGTAGACCAGACAACTCGCTATTAAAGACAGATGTTCAAGTTCACTTACAAAAATACACTATTTCTTACTAAAATACAATTATCTCAGCTAGTCAGAATGTGTGGGGTACTGAGCACTAGTAGCATGTACTATTTTTCATGACTACTTAATTCTGTTTATATTGACTGAAGATACTTTGCACTGGATGGATTTCTTCAGTCATGTATGATAGAACAATCCTATGGTACAATCCTACACTTTGACTAGCCAAAAATCATTATTAATCATTAGAGCATATGGACATTTACAGATTATTTCCTAATATCTGTAGCATGCACGGGCACTTTCCATTAGTTTAGCTGGTACACTTCCACTGCTTTGATTAGCTTTTCTTTTAAGAACTACCAGCCAACTTCACTGTGGCAAGGAGACCGTTAGTCTTTCTCACTTACAAGTTAAGCAAAAATAATTTATGAATAATTTTGGAAAAAAAATCCTGAAAATTAAGAACAGAATGCTAACAACTCACCAACAAAAATAATTTTTTGTCACCTACTGCAAAAGAATGATGTTTTATACTCGACCATGCCAATTTTAATGCAGATTTTAACTTCTTTTGCAGTGCGAAGAACTGAATGTACTATTTCTTCATATAGGAAACAGCTAAAACTTTCTCACAATAAAACCCAAATGTAGCCCGAACAGTGTTCGCAGTCAATAGCATTCAATTCCTCAAGGACTACAGATTTCAAATACCTCCCGATTTTTTTTCACAGTAATGCAGGAGAAATGAGAGATTCTCCAAGAACTGAGCAGTTTTCTTTTACAATTTTCCTGAGTCTACTGAAACAAACGTTCATAGTCAGAGGAACATTTTAGCTTTCATTTGGCATTTTCAATTCTTTAACTTCCAATTCTTCTTTTTCCATCTCGTGATTTAAGTATTGAACAACATATTCCACGTGGACCACACAGGACATACCAAATTATTAGCTAAATAATTAGCAAATAATAGCAAATATTTACATATATAGACATATGACTGGTTGCCTAACTAGTATAGGGCAGATTTCATTATTGCCTCTGTGCTGTCTTCATCACTGAAATATGCAAGACTTATTTGAAGCTGTATTCAATCTATCTGGCAATACGTCTATGACCCAGTTTCCCATTTCTTGATGTCTTCAAAAATGCATATTGTTCAGAGAACTTCTTAGATTCTGTTGATAAAACCAATCTAAACAGATCATAAACCAAATGCAAATCTCCAACTCTCACCGATGGGTCACACAATTGTTTCTATAGAAATTTCCTCTTTAGTTACAAAATTAATAGATCTTTTTCTTTCTATTCAAAAATTGAGATTATTTAGTAAACCTTCGATACTTCAGTAATAGGCTTTTTCACTTCCTCAAAGACAAGAGCTCTAGCTCAGCTCTGGGAGGAATAAATACCTCAAACTGGTAAAGGGACACCATTCTTTTCCATCATGATGTTCTAGTCTACAGCTTGTAATATAAGTAGCTAATAATATTAAATTGTGCTTAGAAAGAATGAAATCCGAAATTTCAGGGTTTTTAGTCTCAAGGTTAATGACCTGCACTAACGCACATTCCAATGGGCAAAAATATTGGCCTCTAGAAGCCCCATTTTCTAAAATTGATTTTTTTAAAAAAGTTAACTTTAAAATTTAAACTTTCCTGTAATCTAATTTATCTGGCAAATAGGGCAAACAGAGAGAGAAGAAGCTGCTAAGGCAAAGAATTAAAGTCCCTTGCTATAGTTTTTCATTTTCACTCCTGGCTTCTCCTCTCCCAAATCCACAAGAAAAACAACAAACACCAAACGAAAACATGCAAGACGACACCAGCAAAACGCCGCCACAGCCCGCATCGAAGCCAGCCGCAGCACAGAGCCGGTCGGGCACACCCACAACAAACACACCCCCAGAACCAACCAAACAATCACAAACCAAAACCCAACCCACCCACAGACACACCAAACAACACAACAGAACCAAAACACCGAAACCGCACCAGGAACCACCGACACCAGAACCACAACCACCAAACCCACAGAAACACCCAACCACAACCCGAATCCCACAGAACCCCAACCCACAACACAATCCACAACACCAAACCCCACAAAACACAACCCACAAACAGACCGGCAACAAAAACCCCCAACACCAAACACAGGAAAAACCCGGCAAACACCAAACAAGAAACTAACCACCAATCCAACACCCATAGCACCAGAACCCACAAACACCCATCCACAAACAAAAACCCAGACACACAATCCCCCAGGAACCACCACCCTCAGCACCCAACCCACCCCCACCCAAACCCCACGCCAAGCCACAAGCCCAAACCACCCACCGCACCAGCAAACCCCCACAGACAAACCGCACAAACCCCACAAACCCTAACCCAAAAATCCAACACCAAACACACAACCCAACACCAACCGAACCCACACACCCAACCACTCCCCAGCCCCACCACCCATCACACAATACATAGGAACAAACCAAACCCACCCCCAACCCAACAAACCACACCAAACCAACAAAACCAAACAACAAAACCCAAACCAAAAAAACAAAACAAAAAAAAAAAAAAAAAAAAAAAAAAAAAAAAAAAAAAAAAAAAAAAAAAAACCCCAAACCCACAAACAGCAACCACCAACACACACAAACCAAAACCAAAACCCAACCCACACCACACAAACCCCCACCCCAACACACCATCACACAACACCACAGAAAACAAACTACCCACCAACACCCAACTAACCACTACACCATCAACCTAAAAAAATCAACAAAAAACCACCCAAAAAAAAAAACCAAAAAAAAAAAAAAAAAAAAAAAAAAAAAAAAAAAAAAAAAAAAAAAAAAAAAAAACCACCAAAAAAAAAAAAAACACAACCAGATAAGAAAACAAGAAAAAAACAAAAAAAAAACAAAAAAAACAAAAAAAAAAAAAACAAGAAAAAAACAAATAAAAATAAATACACCCAAAAAAACAACAAACACATAAAAACAATCAACAAAAAAACATAAAATAAAATAAAAAAAACAACCTATCAACAATAAAACAAACACAAAACCAAACAAACAAAACAAACCAACAATAAAAAACCAACCACACAAACAAAAACAAAAAAAAACAAAAAAAACACAAAAAAAAAACAAAAAAAAAAGCACACATAAAAACAAAAACACCACCCAACACCCCCAGCCCCAACACACTCACACAAATAAAAACCAAAGAAACACATACCCAAGCCAAACCACACACCCCCGACAGACAAAAAGAAAGCCCCACACACACACGCACCCCCAGAAACCAAAACCCCCCCACCCCACCCACCATACTCTCAAAAGAAGACCACAGAACCAACAAGAACACAACACCAAAGCCCCCAGCAACAACCCAAAAAAAAACACTCGCAACCACCAACCCTACAAAGAACCACACAGCCAAAAAAAAACCCCCAACAACACAAACAAAAAAAAAAAAAAAAAGAACAACAATACAAATAGACCTCAGACACAAACCAATGCAAAAAAAAAAAAAAAGGACCCACACACAGGGAAACAAGGTCCCAATTTGACTAAAGAGGTGTTCATTCAATTCACTTCCGGCTTCTTCCTCTCCACCAAATCCTAACAACGACAAACCCACACACAATGAAGCAAGAAAGGAATCGATCTCTCCAAAAATATATACCAAGACACAACAGCACCCCAATACTGCGAAATTCCTGAAAATATTAAATTTAAATTGCTCCACACCATGACCCCTCTTCTAAACAAAACATCAATCTAGCACTACCACAACAGCAAATAACAAGAAATGCACATAGTCATTATCCAAAAACTTAAAATAGAAGATTGGAGAAAATAAATCTTCAGAGGACAACTCTCCAACACCGTCAGCCGAATAAGATGAAGAATTGGACACCAAACCACGGTATCTAGAGGACTATAGTTAACCCAGCGCGGTAGCATCTCCTTCACTCCTCTCCCGACCAACAGAAATCTTTCTCCTTCCAGGAAAGTAAAAAACACAACCTTAGATTTACAACCATCCACCTGATCGTCATAAAACAACACAACAACAAAAAAAAAACCTCAAAACATCAAACCAAAGAACACCAATTCATGACTGCCAGCCACGTGGGCTACACCACAAAAGAACAAAGATCATACAGGCCGAAAACACCAACAACACCTCTTCAGTGGAAAACTCTATTCATGTTCCATCAACCTGATCACAACAAACATTTGTTGGGAATAACCTAACAAAGACATGACAAATAGGCATGCCCCAAACGCTTGATCCCTCCCATGAGGAATATTCCACCTACCATAATAACAAAAAAAACCCCAAAACAAAAAAACAAACAAACGAACAAAAAAAATATACCTAATAATAATCACCCATCAGGAGGAGTCACTGGAACCACACAACAGCCCCCATGCTTCCCGAAATTAATAAATGGTACAGAGAAGGCAGACACCGGGAAATAGGACACCAGAGCACAATCAACAAAGACAGGAGATTGTTCAACACATAGAAATTATCACCGCCACACTGGAAAATTTATTCTCACTGCAAACACAACACGACAAACGGCTAGAACGCGACACTAGAGCTAACACGCAGAAATGGGTTATTACCACTCCTGAACTGGCAATCATCATTTAGAAGAACTCGGGAGGCAGGGGAATGGAACATGGGAGAAATAGTGTGATTGACAACTGGAAAGGTTCTAGAATCTGTGATTAGTTTGGTTGGCAGAGGATGCTCTGGAACTGGAAATTCACAAGCCGGAATGATCTTCTGTAAGGACATAATCACAGGGCAATATGCCGCCATCTGACGCGAGAACAAAATTATAGCGAGAAAAACTCAGGGGAGAGAGAAAGAAAAGCAACGGAGGAGATAAAAACTGAAGGAATGCAATTTAGATTATGTCCTTAAACCGCAGGAACCCACTCCACCTTCAGTGTGGAGCAGATAGGGAAGTAGCTGACCAAGTCAGCAAAGTATCTCAAAAAGGCTTATTATACCATAGGAAAAGAACCCCTTAAATTTATCTAGTACCTTAACATACACCAAACATCCCAAATACTGGCGACAAAGGAATTCTCACGTACCACGGACCCAGAAAGTACCCTTAGTCATATTACTCACCACAGGTATTCATTGCGCCCATGGCCCTGGCATACTCCCATAACTCGTTAACAACGCAGTAACGTAGACACAGCACAGTTACCCACATCCTTCATCAACACAAAAACTCATTTCATCCCCAACTATATATATTATTATTCAGGAATGATAAATAATTCAAATTATAGACTGCTGCCTCACAGCAGTGCCATTTTGTGTTCTCAATACAAGTTAAAGTAAGTATTCTAATTTCAGTGATATAGCACAGTAATCTCACTACTAGAAAATGCCATATCATTAGTAGAGCTGGCCGTAAACAGCATTGCAAGCAAACTTTAGATCAACTGAATTTCAATGAAATCTTGAGTACTTGTCATGAGGGCAGCTCAGGCTGCAAGACTGAAGAATGGCCTAACAGCCTATAAACTGATCAACGTTCAGTGCATATCAGATGTTTATTATTAGTCCACATTAATATCGTGCAGAAGTTTCATTAATCCTAATGTCGGCGCTATACACGACCCCCATCCCGCCCAGGAGACGATGCCAGCACCACCTCGCAGGCCGGGGGACATGTCTGCCACAAGGACAAAAGGCAAGTGTTGGCAGCTCTCACCCGAGCTTTTTTAGCTCCAAACCCGATGACTGTGCGCGGCGTCGGGCACAATACGCCCGTTCGGCGAAAATCTTACAAACACCCATGACAGCTTCTCCCACTCACACAGGAACCAAAGCTGCCTTAAGCCAGCTCAAAGTGGTTGAGAAAAAAGGAGGAGGGTTTTGATCTACGGCTCCCAATTCACTGCTAGAAGCACTTATTCTTGTCCCTTACCTTTTTACCCTTAAAAGGCTACAATTAATAATAGAGGGAATCTCCACTTCTATCCAATGTAAACACTTTCCCACAGCAGTCAAGTACAAAATGCTATAATCCTGGACTTCCAATAAATGAACTACCTTACTCCTGCCTCATAGGAAGCAAGCAAAGAGTGGTAAAAAAAAAAAAATTAAGTATCATATAAAATTGGATCTATCTTATGACAGTAGACTAAAACATTTACAGATCTTACACAATATTAACATCAGCAGAAGAGAAGCTAAAATACACACAGTAGATAGTCTGGTTTTATTCTTCACAAAAAACTTTTCTTTGAAATTTTAAGGCCTCAAACTTCTCAACAATGCAGGCAATAGAATTCTTTCGTGAACTTTTATGCATTTTGAATCTCAATTTAACTACCTTACTACAAAATTAATTCTCTTAGTATTTTATTTGGTACTGGAAAACACAATTCACTCAGCTTCCAGTTATTGAAAGAAACACAAGCGGTGCTTGGAGGCAATTCATTAAAAAAGATAAAAAACAACTCCTAAAATCAAAGCTTTCATACCATACACATTATTTCTTTTTGATTTCCACATCAAATACATCTAATTAAAAAAGACAAAGACCATTTCTCATTATAAATACAAGACAGGGAACCACGGCTTTATACACAGGCATCCCACTCTCTCCTACAGCAACACAACTTAAAAACAAAAGGTGACATGAAACTCCCACAGAAGTCACACTGCATTTCTCAACAAGGGTATCACAGATGTGCTCACCTTTGCTGCAGAAAGAGGCCTGAACATTGCAACAGAACACCTGGCATTCCCACCAAACTTTCTGATCTCTTATTTCACTATATCCTTACACCGAGGTACACCCTGCTGTCTTCCTCACTTCCCTCTCTTTAGTATTACCATTCCTTGACTGCCATGTTAGGAATCCCTCCTTCCTTTTTCCTCACATAAACTATCCACATCTATTTTGTGGACAACAAACAGCTTTCAGGGTCCCATGCTCAGCTGCAAACTCCATAACTGATAATGTCCTCGAGGTTATAAATTGATTTCCTTATTTCACATCTATTTTATCTTCTGGGTTTATTCTAGTCTGCTCCCCATCCCATTCTCTTCCAAAGCATACAAGAGTGAACCAAGATACAGAACTAACACTGCAAAGCAACCAACTTCATTTGCCAAGTTTCATTAACAGAAACTGCAGAACTGAAGTAGACAGAATCTCTCCAAGAAATGCAGAAGTCACATGGAGACAGAAACAATGCAAGGAGCAATTAGAGCTGAATATGTCAGAAGCAGTTTGATGCAAAGCAAAAATGAAGGAAGAGCTGTCAAATTAAAAAGAATTGGAACAGGTTCAATGCCAAAAATTCGCCATCGCATTAATTATTACTCCATGTATTAAGTTTGAAAAACAACCACTATACCAAACCACAGAAAGTAAACTGGCACCAAAATTATATCTCAGGAACCCCCCAACCAAAAAATACGCTAACATATTGTAGTCTATTGTTTCTCTGGGCAGCAAAAAAGATACAGCCTACCTAGGTTGGGCCCACATTTGTTTTTTCTCCAAATAAAATCTTAGATGTCGAATGGTTTATACATACCTTTTAAGTTAAGATGAAATTAATATTACCAATAAAATCTGTTTCAATATCATCTTTTCAGGTTGATTTCTTGGCTAGAATTGTAATTTAGTAATTACCTTTCATCTAAGGTTGGCTCCTTTTGTTGCAGATGAGGCTTAATTCCAAACATTGGTCTAATGTTTGTTGATAAGGCTTTGATGGTGTAATTAATTTCATTTTCCCTTGTCACATCGCTGTCATAACCTAACAAAACCAGAGGAAACAGTATCACACCAAAGTAAGGTACAAGAAAAACAAATCGATAAAGCAAAATTTAATACAACCCCCCGCCGCACCAGACCTTTCAGCACCCAACCCACACCGCCTACCAACTACCCGAGCCCATTAAAAAAATAGACATTTGTAATAGTAACATAATACACAGGCAATGAAAGAAAGTAGCTCTGGAATAAACAAATGAAATCATTATTATAAGATAAAAAGCACAAAGTGCAAGAGAAAGATTCCCTATGATTATTCTCTTTGTGGAAAAAAAAATTATTGAAGAGTCAAAGGACTTTAAAAGCTACCCTGTTTCTGCTTTGTTTGTCTTAACTATGGTTACTAACAAAAGACCTCACTACTCGACACCTACCGTTAAGGTATTTTAAAAATGCTTGAACACTGAGGGATCGACAAGGAAGAAAAGCTACATGTGAGAGAAGAGAAAGCAAGTCTGGAGGCTCATGAACCCTTAGAATTATAACATGAGAAAGAAAATATAAGTATGGCAAAACCAGCAGAAGTTAATGCTATAAAATATAATTAACACTGTAGAACTATTAATATTATGACCTTGCAGCAGATACATTAACATCAGTCTACTCCAGTCTCCTATGCTCCGATGTTATGCAAATAGATGTTATAGCATCCGGATAACTATGAGCTCACATTATACAGATTTTAGTATAATTTATTTCGAATTAATGACCAAATTTAAACTGTGAATCTAATCTTTTATAAATATTTGGAATTTTTGGTTTGCTATGTTATAATTGACACTAATAATTGTTTCATTTAAAATGACGGTCAATTGTTAGTCGTTGTTTTTTTATATTAAAAATAACATCAATGAATACAAAAAAGCAAAGATAATACAATCTACTGTTCTATTTTCATTTTCTTCACAGCAGCTTATCAGTCCTTTCCCCAAAACCAAATTTTATGTAACGTTTTTGAGGTCTTTCCCACTTAAGATCAAAACAATCTACAAATCATGATTACTTCTAAATTTTCAGTTTTCCATTAATAAAGTCTTCTTGAAATAGCATAATCCAGATAGTTCTATAAATTATAACTGACCTCCATCTTCTTCAGAATCTAGATCAGACTCTGG
>VKON01000109.1:0-13248 GCA_009741485.1 Malurus cyaneus samueli | reverse complement strand
CAAACTCGGAGCTGACTCTGAGCAGGCTCAGCTCCGCTCCGCTGCAGCCACAACCATGTGAAGAAAATCCACGCCCGCAGCTTGCAGCTGCTCTGACCAGCCACCTCCACCCTGAGCCATGAATCCAGGAAACTCTTAAGTACATTTTTAAATCTACCATTCCTCAGGACAGCACTGATTTGATAGCAGTGGGGCTTAAAAGCAAGCATGAGGTTACAGGCTTTCCTGAACATGCTTGCTTTACCGAGCCTGGTTTTCAGACATTCATTATTTTATCCCGATGACAGCTGAGGTTTGGGTTTTTTGGCTTTGCCGATTCAATCCCCCCCTTTCCTCTCCATCACGGACGGCTCAGCCATGCCCTCTGCATGCCTGCCCTTGCCAATTCATCCCGCTCAGCGAGCTCTGTCCCATCTCCTGCTCCTGCAGCTGACCCCATTCCTCCAGCAGCACTGGCTGCTCAGCTGCCTCTGCTCTGCTGGGGATGCCTGGGGTCACAAATGGCCACTGACCTGCAGCTAAACCCCCCGAGCACCAGGTGCAGGTGCATCAGGGTCCCCTGCATCACCCCATCCCCTCACATCCCCTCCTGTCCCACTGGCAGAGAACAAAGGCTCCCAGTGCCTCCCCACTCAACAGACATTGGATCCTAAATACACCCACTGAGGGCCTTACAGTCCTTCCTACATCAATGCAGCCTGTTTCCTAGCCCATTCCTCATTCTTGGGAAAAGACAATTGGTTTCCAGCTTCTCTCTGAGCTTTAAAATTACCCCACCTCTCAACAAATCAACCGCATGGAACCAGAGGAAGGGTGTCCAGTAAAACCACTCCTGCCCTTGTCTTGTAGTCTGTGACATTATCCTATGTGAATATAAAGAAATTCTCCAAATAGATTTGCAGAATCTAGAGACAGTTGTACTGGGTAGATTTTACATAGCTGACAGGAAAATTTAAGCTTTGGATTTGAAGCGACAGCTGAAGAAATACAGCCTTATCTCACCATTAATTTCCCCATCTTCCCCATACTTGTGTAGCCAACCAGCGGCTTCTGCAGACAGCACTCCAGGTTTCTCTCTTTTCTTTCTCTTTCTCCTTCTTCTCTCCTCTTCTCTTCTCTTCTCTTCTTTCTTTTCTTCTCTTCTCTTCTTTCTCTTCTCTCTTTCCTTCTTTCTCTTCTCTTCTCTTCTCTTCTCTTCTCTTCTCTTCTCTTCTCTTCTCTTCTCTTCTCTTCTCTTCTCTTCTTTTTCTGCTTCTGCTTCTCTTCTCTTCTTCTTCTTTTCTCTTCTCTTCTCTTCTCTTCTCTTCTTCTTCTCTTCTTTCTTCTTCTCTCTCTTTCTTCTCTTCTCTTCTTTCTCTTTCTTCTTTCTTTCTCTTCTCTTCTCTTCTTTCTCTTCTCTCTCTTCTCTTCTTCTTCTCTTTCTTCTCTTCTCTTCTTCTCTTCTTTCTCTCTCTCCTCTCCTCTCCTCTCCTCTCTTCCTCTCCTCTCCTCTCTCTCCTCCTTCTTCCTTCTCCTCTCCTTCCTCTCCTTCCTTCCTCTCCTCTCCTCTCCTTTCCTTCTCCTTCTCTCCTCTCCCTCTCTCTCTTCCTTCTTCCTCTTCCTTCCTCCTTCTCCTCTCCTCTTCCTCTCCTCTCTCCTCTCCTCTCCTTTCTCCTCTCCTCTCCTTCCTCTTCCTTCCTTCCTTCATCTCCCCTCCTCAGACAGCTCCGCTCCTCTCCTCTCCTCTCCTCTCCTCTCCTCTCCTTCCTCTCTTCCTCTCTCTTCTTTCTTTCTCTTCTCTTCTCTTTCCTTCCCTTCTCTTACAATTCCATAATATGATTAATTAATAGTAAATGTGCATACAAGTTTTCTGGGCAGCCATACGACAGCCACATTAACACCATATGAGCTCAAAATTGTTTACTGTTATTATAGTAATACCAAAGCGAATTAAGAATGATTGATCGGACACTTATTGTGACTTGGCCAAATATGTACATATTTAATAATAGGATGTTTCAAAAGAAGAAAGAGAAATGCTGGCAGAAGAGAAATTCAAACATATATGCCTCTTTCTTGTTTGTTTGTTTAAAAAAAAGAACTAATTATCTGGGCTGTGTGGTCATAATTTGAAAGAAAGAAAAGTATTCACTGTGTTTAATATACTACACTAACCCAAGGTGACACCTACAGAAATAACTTGGAAGTGTCACTTGACAATCAGTCAATTCCTTATGGTCACAAATGGTCACAAATTAAAAAATGTAGCAACAAAGGTTATTAGAAAAAATTAATAGGGCATTTAAAATGCTGCAGAAAGACAGAACCAAGTCAGACTGGGAGGAAGGCAGGAGTGCCCTGCCCGGTATCCTTGTGCTTCCAGCAGGGAAGATCGGGCCGTCCCCCATGGGGAGTGCCCCCGCACTGCGCTCACCCAGGGAAACAAAAAAAGCAGGAAGCCTTATTGAAAAGATTATCTTTCCCATCAATAATCCCCCTCTAAGAGTTCTTTATTAGTAAACCCCATGGCAAAACCTGACATATTTACAGCTTGCAGTAAACTTTATGTATCTGAAACAATATTAATTAATAAGGAGCTGGACCAGGAAATCATCTGCCTTCAAAAGTTACTTCAAGAAGAAGCTTTAATGTGTACTGAAAAGAGAGCGTCCTGACAAGTTGAAAATCCTTCCCACGCACCCTTTCCAAAAAGCAAACTTTACCAAGATGAAAAAAGTGTGTTGGAGGATTGGAAACATTAGAAATACATATTTAAAAAAAAAAAAAAAAAAAAAAAAAAAAAAAAAAGCCAAGTCTGATATCACAGGCTGAGCTGAGACAGAAACCTGATCTTTTACATGGAATGGGCAACATTTGGGTCTGTTTTATGTGAATTGCTCCAAGCTGTTTTGGTTAGAAATGTATAGATTTTAAGGTAAGAAGTACCGTATAGGCAGTGCAGGTCATTCCCAGTATTGGAAGACGTTCCCCATTACTTTTCAGCTGACAAAGGTAGGGTCCAAACTTTTCTTTCTTTGCTGAGTAACTTATTTGCTTTAACGCTGCTGAGCTGGATTTGGCAAGACAGATACTTGTATTTTGCTGCCTGATTGTGCTTTTCAGCACTCTCATTCTCTCTCTGCCTCCCTTCTAGGGATAGTCTTAATTTAGTCACCAACCTGCAGAAAATTTTATTGTCCTTGTTCCTTCTAATGTTAAAAAAAAAAAAATTGTTATTTCTCATTAATTCTATAACTTTTTCCCTGCTGGTGAAAATAGGAAAAAAATATGCTGTTTAGAACAATATTTTGGAGAGGATAAATCTGAATATCTCCAACTGTTTTTCAAGTAGGATTTGTTTCTTATTAGACAGAATTTATGTGTTGTTATTATGATTTTTTTTCACTAAAAAAATTGAAAAATACCTTCCCATTTTTCCAGTCAAAAATATTACCCTACCTTTATTTTACTTGACATAACAGCTCATGGGCTTCTTTATATTGCCTAAATAAGAGAACTATTCATGGTCTGGAAAAGGCAACTAGAAATGCCAATGCATAAGAATTTTTGTAAGAATTGTAACATCTTCCAGGATGTTTCCTACAGTCTGTTTCTGCTACCAAAAAAAAATCCAAAACTTAGTTCACTTTTATTCTTTTAATTATTTAAAACTATATTTTGACAGCATCATATTTCTTATACATGCATGTTAAAACAAGGGGGACAAATAGTGCAATTTATTTTTGAATGTCTGATATGTCCCATTTGTCAATTTAAAATTTACCACTGAAAAACATAACAAGAAGGCTGTAAAACTCTCTTTAATATGTTACATATTTAAGCAGTGCTTACTTGTCACACTTTGGCTAAATATTAGCCTTTTTAAAAATTAAAATAATATCTTGACTATGATGTGTAAATCTGATCTCTTTCTTTTCCAGAATGACTCCCTGCTTTTTTATTCTCTGATAATCACAAAGGAATATCTTTCCAACGTGGCAATTTATTTTTCGTCTTCAGCATATTTTCACTGTGAGAGTTTGCATTTGTACTGCAGCGTGTCCAGAGAGTGAGCTACAAATACATGTGGCTCCGTCCCCATGTGTGAATGTGCATGGGTGGATGGGCAGCAGGTTTACTTAAGCTTTACAATGAAAAGAAAAAAATCCTCCAGGAACCAGCTCCATTATTTCCCTGCCTTCGAGCCGTACTCTTTTACCATCGGGGCTGTGTGTTTGGCACACAAGTTTCCTCTGAGTTTGTCCTTTAGTTTTTTGTCTGTTTAAAACATGGAGGTTTTTTTTTCCTCAGAGTATGGGGTCAGATCTTATTTGTTTGTTCGCTTTGTGTCATCAATTGTCACATGCCATATTTTCACTAAACTCATTTTGCTGCTGTACAATAGTTACAAATGAAGTGGAGGGGTGGGAGGATGACTGCTGGGTGACTTGTTTTTTTCCCTCAACTATCTTCATAAAAAGAGGGATTTCATAAGAGGGATGAGAGAATCATTTTGTTTGAAAAAATATAATCCAAGCGTCAGAGATCTTCTACCTACTGCCCTCAAGAAATTACTGAAAGAGACTTGAGAAAAACATCAGCTATTTTTGTCTTGTGATTCTCTCTAATTTATTTTTATTGTCCATTATTATGTTGAGATACATCTGTCCATAAATAGATCGCATTACTTGCTTTCCTAATATAGCTCTGCTAATTAAATCAACCTCAAAAAAGAAATATTTTCTCATCACATCTTCAGCTTAATTGCCTCAAACTTGGAATTAAAGATTGCTTTAATTTCAGTACACTGGGAAGACTCCTATTTTAAAAAATAAAGTAGCATTCTCTAACCTTATAGTGATTTTCCTTTAGCCCGTTAAACTTTCTAATAATCTTGACTTGCCTATTTGGAATTTTTTAAGGACAATACCACTATTAAACAAAAAACAAAAACAAAGGGCTCCCTCTGTGTTATTACAGGACATGCACATATATTTATATTATTCCAAAGGCAGGTATAAACTGCACCAGTTTGGCAGCTCGTCTGGGAGTTTATTTGTGGAGGCGACGGCGCTTTAGCCTTAGGGACGTTAGCTAATAATAAGCAAGGGGGGAAAAAGTTAAATGTTTTCTTTAAATTAAGACTCGAACAGAATTGCTTTAATGAATATTGGAGGAACTCACAGGCTTCAGTTTGCTCCTAATCTAACAAAATTTCCTTTGTGGTTTTCACTGTAAGATCAAAAGGAGCCAATTAACTTTTCTATAAGGTAAACAAACGGGGAACCAGAAATATCCCCGCGAATGATCCAACTGGCGGGGTCCGGCCTTTTGTTGTTTTCCCTTTATTTTTGGTGCCATTTCCCGCATTGCCAGGGAAGGGGCAGAGAAGTGCCCCCCTCGCTGGGCTCTGAGGGGACCCAGGCAGTGTCTGGGGCTCAGGAGGGTGACCAGGGTCGAGGCAGACGGCACTCCGGTGAGGAAGCCCAGGCTGAGACCAAAGGATTCACCCCAGCTTTGAGAGATGCAAGGTGTTTCTCAGCACTGAGGAGGATCATATCAACTGAGACCACCATAGAGTGGGGGAATGGGAGCATTTCCTTGCCCTCACAAACTGCAGTCTCTCCCCTGGCTTCGACAGGGCACTCCACAGCCTGGAAAGCCCCAGGCAGGCGTAGGAACCCATCAGGCTGAGGGACCCAGGCACAGCCTGCCAATGCTGCATGCCCCAGGGAGAGACAAGAGGGCACACACTGGGGGTGCTCTGCAGAAATCTGGGGTGGGAGAGAAGCAAAAAGCTCCCATGCAGACACAGAGACAAGAGCAGTGGCTGGGGAAGGAGAAAGAGAACGCGTGAGAAAAACTTTCAACTAAACCTCTTCAGTTTTCTTCTCACAACGTGAAAGAAAAAACAAAAAAAAAACAAAAAAAAAAACAAAAACAAAAACATCAAAAATTATGCAGGTCCTCACTCCCACCTTACACACAACCAGAAAACCTGATCTTTTTAACTTTTTCCTTACTGAATGTTTGCTTAGCTGCCTAACACAGCCTCCCTTGCCTGGTTAGCTGTGGAACAGCTGCACTGTTCTCCCGGTGGGGAAACAGTCCTCAGGATTGCACCTCTCCATTGGGAGTGCTACACTGATCCCCCAGACTATCCCCAGCTCCAGTGAGCAGCCATGCTCCCCACCATCATCCAGACAGAAGAGCCCAGATGGCCCCCTGTGCCTCGGCAAAGCCACTCTGGTTTAGGGAGCACCATATTTATAAATGCAGATAATGGAATAAAATCACTGGCTCAGGGAAAAAAAAAAAAAAAAAAAAGAAAAAAAAAAGAGAGGCTTTCTGGAGCTCTGGTTATGTTTACTTGAAGTGGTCATTTTACCTTTAAAAGAGCCACTGAAATTGAATGTATCACAGGTAGGACAGAAAAATGCTCATTTTTTGCTCATTTTCTGGTTTTCCACACAAAAGAGGATAATTCAGGAAGGTGTCGGGCCATGCTGATTCTCACGCTTTGCTTCCAAGGTGGCTCTGTCCAGGTTAGCTGAAGCACCTCTGATCCACACCAGCTCATGGAGCAGGGCTCAGAGGTTTGGGAAGAGCAAAGCTGTGCCTGCAGCCCCCCCAGCCCCAGCAGTGTTGCGTAGGAGAGCAGCTGTCACATCAAAAATCACGAAATATGTCAGAAAATATCACAGTGCAGAAGCCCCCAAAAGCTCCAGAGGGCACGATGTCTTTCCTTTAGCCGAGGGGTCAGAGAGCCTGGGTTTGCAGGGCCAAGCAGGTCTTGAAGCTCCCCAGTGTCAATTGCTTTGCAGTGTGAGATCCAGAGGCAGGAGCAAATTGAGCAGTAGGGACACCAAACCACTGATAGCTCTTGGGTCAGGTGCTGCAGTCACCAGCACCATGGAAATACTGCACACTGACAGGCTGAAGGGTGCCAGGGTGCAGATGTGAGTCACATACTTTATCACTGTATAAATATCTCAAAATGCTTACAAACCTCTGACTAACAGAGAAATGCAGCCAGCTCTGGGATGGAGGGCAGCAGATAGCGAACTGCATTATAGAGTAATGGCAGGAAGGAAGAAAGGATTTGGCAGGCTCCCACTCACACCAAAAGGCATCCACGGCTTTTGATGTCCATGCAAAACTATCTCCTCCCTCCCAACAGCCCCAAAGAACTGCAAAGCCATCTCCCCTGCGTGCCCACCCTCAGCAGTTCCAGCCCTGTCTCTCTCCTGGAGTGCCTGGAGCAGAAAGGCACCTCAGGACTCCGCCAGCCATGGGGTTTTGCTGGCTCTCGTTTCGGTGCCACAGCCTCTCTGGAGAGATGCAGAGAGGAGAGTGGGGTTCCAAGGGCTCTCCTCATGTTGCCACAGGCTCGCTCCTCCACAGGAGCCCGGCGAGGGCTGAGCCCAGCCAGGGGTTTCTGTTCCTGACTGAGCAGAGTGCTTCAGGTCCATGGGATAAAGCATCCCACCGTCCTTATGCACCGAATGCTTTGAGGAGAGCAGCCAGCAGAGTGATGACTGCAAATGAGTGAACAGATGGTTATTTTAATCCTCAAATGGATTTAATTACTAGGATTATTTTTCCTATTCCAAGGGGCAGGTAACAGTTTCTTGGGTTTTTTAGCACAGGCTTTCCTCATCATGTCACCAGAATGTGAAATTAAGAGTTTGTCTCTCCCCACTCCCAACCCCCACATCTTCCTGTCAGATCCCTTTGGTGGGGAAGGAGACTTAGCAATATTCACAGATCCCAGTCATTAGGCCTTTCCTGCGTAATTTCTAAAATGCACTAAGAGAAAAGCAGGGGGCGGGAGTGCGGGGGGGGGGGGCAAAGAAAAACTCCCTTATTGTGCTGAGGCTCATAAATTCACTGCAGGATGATTTATAGCAGTAGAGCGTAGCACCTAACTCAAGTCAATGCAAGAGGTTAATATGAAAGGTTAAGGAACTCGGTTCTGGCTGATTTATGGTTGGACTGTCGGCTTTTATCCTGACCACAGCTCTGCAACTGTAGCTTGGGACTCTACAAAGCACAAGAGGGGGTGGTGGTGTTAAAAAAATAATGTGTATTTAGACATTATCCCTGCCTATAAAATAAAGACCCCAAAATTCTTAAATGACCACGGAGCTTTCGTATCACCACATGCCTCTGTAAAAGCAAAGCTCCTCCACTCTTCCATTCCCAGGATCCCAGACCAAAGGGGGTTGCTGTGATCCTCTTGTTTGCTCCCTGTTTTACACAGGCAATAAGTTTTCCCCAGAAGCTGGGTTAAAGCATGCCTTTCTGAAAGTTGCTCAAGCTTAAAATTCCCAAGTGCCAGGGAGCTACAGGACAGAGCCCAGGATAGACAAAGGTGTCTTTGCTGACAATAAAATGATACCTTGCTCCCAGAATGAAGTTGCCTGACTCCAGCATCCAGCCACTGCATCGTAAAAAGCATTTTTGCTTGCAGGATGGAAATGCCCCACGTATGTGGATATTTCTGTTTGCAAGTGTGCACAGTCAGTGATCTCCCAACATTTTCTCTCCAAAGAGATGACTGGATTATGCCATACACAGACTCCTTCTATGAAATTCTTTAGATCATCTTGCCAAAAATCTTTTCAACTTCCCCCAGCACTTGTCCAGCCAGAGGAAGCAGAACTGGGGGCAACATTTGAGTAGCAGCCTTATCAAGTGTCATACAAGCTCTGCACCTAGAAATATGCATTACTACTGGTGTAGCACTAGCAGAATTTTCATTAAAAACATGAACAAATTTGCTTTCAGTTTATAAAGTTCCATCTCAAATCCAAATGCTAATCTGACAGTATTAAGACAAGCATTATCAAGAAATATGAGTAGATGGATTTAATGTAAGTTGACTTTACCAAGCAGGCTGTATTCCTGTTTGAAAAGGACAAGCAGCTCCTCTCACAAAGCCCATTCTGGTGAAGCAGTGGCAAGGCTTTTGTCCTTGCTGTTTACCAAAACCATTGCACTCTTAATCCATGACCAATATCAGACTGCTCTCTATAGATCCCTAAATCATCTTCCAGTCCCAGCCTCAGCACTGTTTATTCTCAAAGTCTTGTGGAGGTGCCCTGGATTTACCTCTGTGTAACTGAGAGCCCAGTCTGGGCACTGGGAGCAGTCCTGTCTAACCATCCATGCTGGAGAAGGACATAGAGAGGATACTTCTGCAGTAATATTTTGCAACAATGATCCAAACCCACAAGAAATTCCTGTGCCTGTAGGTCGTTAACTTTGTCAGACGAAAAATGCATTTGGTCCTTTGATTTTTTTTTATTTTTTTTTTTACATGAAGCATGCTGTCAATGAGCTCTTGGGGGAGCTGGGGCTGCGGTTAAGCTCCAGCGCTGAGGCTGGCCAGAAGTTTCTGCCAGGAGGGAGGAAGGACTGGGAGCCAGAGGCATCTCTCAGGCACTCAGCCTTCTCTGCTGTGCAGGGCAGGGTGTAACTCAGCTGCCCCAGCCAGAACACAGTGTCCTCTCAGTCCCTGCCAGAGCCCTTGGCCATTCTGGTCTTTGCCCATGAGGTGCAGAAACCCCACTGGCACCAATGCCCTTCCCAAGCTGCCTTCCAGCAGCTGCGTCCCAGCATGGCACAGAAAGGATGTTCACGTAGCAGCTGGGCAGCAGAGCAGAGGGGACAGTGTCACTGTCTGTTTGCAAATGCTCCCTGCACCAAGGATACACTCCTGGCCAAAAATAGCCTTTGGGTTTACATGTGTTGGCTAAACAAACCATAAAGCTTTTAACTCCACTTGAAACCCAAATCTCCCGAGGATTTCTAATTGGAGAAGAAGAAATATACCCCCATGTATTCAGGAAAGATATTCTATTTTTCCTAGCTATGTAACTAAGCTTTGTGTTTTCACTTCATTTTCTTTTTGGTCAATTATGGTTGAATAAGCTGAAATTTTAATATCTGCATGTTTGTGCTACTAGCCACTGTTCCTGCTGCTTCTGGAGAATAGAGGATATTTGTTAATGGCCCATATGAGGCAGGGAGAGACAGAGACAGAGAAAAAGAAAGAGAGAATATATGCTAACTTTAAATTTAGACTTTTTACCCAATTTTTGAAGAACAGTTCATGGGCATATTCCTGCTCCTAGCTCTGAAATTTTTTGCACAATAATCTAGGTGAATAAGATGCACAAGTAATACCTTTTAGAGGTATTATGCAGACATGAAGTAAGAGTAACTTTGCTGAGTTATTGTAATCTGGGAAGGTAGACATTTGCATAAAGGACTCTAAGTTTTGTACACAACTAGTAAGATGATTAAATGCTCAGTGTATAGTATTTCAAGTGAAAAAATACCATCTCTCCCTCTCCCCTCGTTTTTCCTATCATCAATTGACATCAATGGTTAAAGGCCTTGGCAGAAAATCTAAATCACAGATAAAGAAGTAATACAAACAGAAAGCCTGATCCTTCTGCCAAGAAGTTGAACAGCAAAAATTTTATTGACGTTAGCACAGGCCAGATTGGGCCCAGGCACACAGAAATTAGGACAAGTTGCTATCTAGATTGTACGAGCCAACCTAATGCAGTCTCGGGAGGTTTGGGAGATTTCTCTTAGGAAACACATCCACCCAAATACTTGAAATGCTGGAGTTTCATATGACTTAGAGAAGGAGATAGTTCCCAAAATTCAACTTCCCTCACAGACCTGGACATATGCTTCTTGGGCAGCTCCAAAAAATTCTCTTTTTAACAGAAAGGAAAGCAAATTTTAAAGTCCACATGCCTGCCAACTAACATGAACATATTAGGATGTATACATTCTATATGTGCTGATAGAACATATGTGTACTTTTTGTGTAAAAATGGGCTGAAGAAATTAGTATTTATAACACTTCTCCTAACTGTTGTGTGTTCTTGCACTCTTCAAGCTCAGCACCTTTTTACAGGTCACTGGTTTAATACTGTGAGCAGCCAGAGCTGTAAGGAGCCCTCGCTGATACACATACATGGTCCTTCACATTCTTACCAGAGGAATCTCTCAAGAGAAATATTTGTACAATTTGAAATATTGGTACAATGGCCTTGAACTGGCCACTGCTTCTGTCAGGAGACTATGCAAGAGGTGTAGACCTTCAGCAAACCTGAACAGCAACAACACTGTGAGCTGTACTGGAGGGCTTTTCCTCCAGCAGATTAATTTAATTTGCAGGTAAATTCAGTTCCCTGTGACTGTATTGGCAACTCAAAGAAGGACATAATCTTGCACACCCAGTCATGACCACACCACTTTTCTTTTCCTGCTGTATTATTTAGGGGTTTCAGAGGGCAATCCAGAAGGATCAACTTGGCAAGCCCCATCTAGCTTCTGATGGCAAACCGAGGCAGTGCTTGGCATGTAGTCATGTGTGAAACAGAGGTCAGGGTCCAGTGTCCAAGAGGACACCACCAAATCATTCCCACAGCCTCTTGCAGCAGGTTTTCTGGCTAATTGCTAAAACCAGGGCACTGACTCTGCCTGCCAGGCTTTCACCCTGGATAACATTGGAATTATACCCCTGGGGAGCAGAAGCTGGACCCAAGGCAATGGATGGAGTTCCATTTCACCCTCAGCCATGGAAGTAACCAGACTCGTGTTTCTTTGGTATCTGTGAGGTCTCTGTTCATCTGTGCAGTTCAGTGATCTCATCCTTGCTGCTTGTCCCAAGGTAAAATAAATTTATGGATTTAAGGTGACTGAAGGTTTTTAAAACAAATCTCTTCTTGTCCCTCAAGGAACCTAAAAAAACCATATTTCAGCTTTCTGTTTGGTTTAAATGGCATCACACAACTCCATTGCCCTCCCGGAAATATCACCGAAGAGCTGCCTCAAATATGACCTGGGAGAGTGCTGATGCAGTTGGAGTAAATCACATTGGTCATCCAGAGGGAACTGTTATTCCCATTCTCCTTATAAAAATAATATTAACCCAGTATAAAAAAAAAAAAAAATTGCTGAGTTTCTTGGAACTAGCTATCAGTTGGGTGGGTCAATTTAAAGTTTTTAGGGAATATATTTCCTTCATGCTGCTTGAGGCCTTGAAGAGGAACTATATACTTCTTCCGATATTTTTCAGTGCAGGTGTGTTAAAAAAAAAAAAAAAAAGAAATAATGTAGACACACCACTGAACTCTCTCCTTTTATCTAGATTGGCTGGAAGTTTTGTTGATTCTGACTGTTGAAATACAATCAATCCAAACCCAAGCTGCCTTCTTTCTGAACATCATTGTTTTTTTAAAATATCAATAGACTTTTTTTTTTAATTGAGGCAAATATTGAGGAGTCAAATGCCTTGTGTGAATGATCATGATGCCATCAGAGCCATGACAGTTTCTGTGAGGTAAAAAAGCCATCCTGGGTATTCAGTACCCCAAGCCTGCTGTAGACAGTTCTGCTGGGAAGGAAGATGGGAAAATAATAAGTGATAGAAAGATGTGTCTTAACCCCTCTAGAGGTTCTAGAAACAGCAGGTTCATATTTCAGACTCGTGGGGTCACAGACTGATGTGTTTCTTAAAAGGAGTCAAAAAGTCACAATGACTGTTCACTGAGCAGATGTTCTCCAGGTAATAGCAAAGCCCTGTTTGATTAATACTGTTTTGTCAGCATATTTGAATTCTTGCCCTACAGAGCTGTATGCTGCTTAATTAAATTTCTATTTGAAAGGAAAGTGAAAAGAAAGCAAAGGACCAGCTTCTAGGTGTAACACTAGTGTTATCCTCTTTGAAATCACTTGAAGCCAATAGAGCAAACAACCTGCAGTAAGGAAAAATCTGAGATTTTCTAGCCATGTACTGGCAGCAAATTTGTTTTTGACAATCATTGGCAAGGAGCTGAGAGCTGTTCCCATTCCTGTCAGCAGAGTGCTTGCTGCTGAGCAGCTCAGCACTGGTGTGAGCCTTTTGTTCCCAGTAACGTAGACATGAGTTCACACTCATGTGCACATAGACACACTCGTGACTGTGACTGGGAATAATTCAAACAGGAGGAACCACATTAGCTCCAAAATGGAGATCAAAAACCTTGCTGGCCTTTGCAGGCAGTGACACCTTCATTCTTGACCAAGAGTGCTCAGGACCAAGTCTTGATGCTCGTTTCATGCCACTGAAAAAAACAGGCATTCTGCAAGATGCCATGGGCATGAGTAATATATTTTATCTTTCTGTGATTTGGGTGGTGGTTTTTTGTTTTGTTTTTTTGGGTTTTTTTTGGTTTTTTTTGTTTTTTTTTTTGTTTTTTT
>VKON01000107.1:0-38556 GCA_009741485.1 Malurus cyaneus samueli | reverse complement strand
TTTTTTTTTTCTTTTTTCTTTTTTTTTTTTTTTTTTTTGGTGGTAGGCTCAGACAGCCTCATCTTGTGCTTTCCCACCAATATGAACCAACTTTCCCCTTCTCAATCGCCCCTTTAAAGAGGGATTTGGGATGGGGAGGAGTTCAACAAACCCAGCACTCTCACGCCTCCCTGTGCCCCCCATCTCCACCGCTGGGTTTTGGATTAAACCTCCTCAAAATGACGAAAGGCTGCGAGCTCTGAACAGGGACCAACCACCACCACCACCCTCCCAGAAAACCTTCCCCGTGGGCTCTGCAGCTCAATCAAAACCCTGGGAATTTTTGTCAGTGCCGTGATACGGGCGTTGAGGAGTCGGATTAAGAAATCTGACGTTGGCCGATTAAATAATGACACCACCGAAAAACAACCTCGGCGGCGGATGGCGACATCAAAAAGCCCCACAGATTTTCCTCTCCGTTCGGGTTGTCCTGCAAAAGAAACGGGAATGATGGCAGGGGAAAGCTGGAATCTCTGGCAGATTTCACACAACCTGCCATCCGTGGGTGAGGGGATTTTGAGCTCTTCGCTCTTGCCTTTGCCACGTTTGATTTCGGGCGATACCGGCGCTGCGTGAGCCCGAATATTGCCCGCTAATTGCCACACTAATTGCACCCTCCTCGTTAGCCTCACGTCCGTTTGTTTCCCAACACTGGCTCGCGCGAGCGCGCGCGGAGGTCACCATGACTGAGGGAATGCAACTTTCCATACTACTTTAAATAAATATTTCACCCGTTCTACTTGGCTGCCATTTTTTTTAATTTTAATAATGAGAGTCGGTCTGATGACGAGGATGTTTTTACCTGTATAGTAGTTGATCTCACACACCTTTCGGACATTCGTATCGTTCTCACGGTGTCGACAGGTCTAGCCTGTAGGATCACAGATTATGCTATCGCATAGAGATCTATAGCGGAAGAGAAAGACGTCTGTATGATTACAGACAGGAAACCAAGTTAGATCTTTGTATCAAGCCCGTCTATGCGCTCATTAGGAGCGTTAGTGATACATCAAAGCCATGACGGATATTATAGGCTGTTATAGATGTGATTAGTTCGGGTCTTACTCTATCTGTCCTCCGTCGCTGTACAACCTCTCATGATATGATACACTACAAAAACGTGGATGAAGGCACGATGTTGTTATTGTTAAGGAGATCTAAAACACCAGTATCTAGTACCAATATGTTTAGCAAAGCTGGTAATCACTAACACTACTATCCATTCTTCCGTCGCACTCTTAAATGTGGCTGTTGAACGAGCTCAGCCTGTAGATATAATTTTAATAGCATACTTATTAATCATATATAATACAGATATGCAGTTCGGATAAGGCTAAGAATCAGTGAGCTTATGGAAAGGGATGCATATTCATATTTATTCTTTATGCCCAACACTACGCCTCGGCTAGAGAATGGTGGCATACACCTGCTACCAAATAAGATCAATTCTGAACGTAATGCTTTAAAAAGCTTTTCTTAATCACCCATGCAACTGGGCTGATGGTAAGGCAAACTAAAAGCTGTGAGAAAAGTTTCCTACCTTTAAGTCTGGATATTTTTGAGTTGGAAGAGGAAGGTCTAATGTGGCGTTCCTCTCTTCCTCCTCTTCTCTGCTCTCCTAAAAACTACTGAAATTTCTTTAGAAGAAAAGTTTGTGATTGAACATGATGCATTTTTCTGAGCGTAGCAAAAAGGCAGGATGGGAAAGTTATCATTCGATACAAACTACGTGAATTCTATTCAGCTGGGTAATCAGAAGTTTTTTGCACTCCAGACTATATATTAACCATGCCAGATTCATAGATACTGGCTTGTTTTTAAAACCTAAATCTATCAAGAAACATCCCAAATCCCAAGTATCCAGGGATTAAGAAAAGAGAAATAAACCCCCAAGTACGGAAAGAAATAGGTTGCAAGTGTATCCATCTTTAACATCATTCATCGCGAACGGTGTGTTACTTTTCTTAATAAACACACTAAATGGAGCTATTTTATATCAAAATTCAAACAGGTATTAATTGAATGCACAAGCACTCAGTTTGTGCGTCCAATGACCGGTTACCCCAGACAGAATTTGGACAGCTCGATGTGGGGAAGCTCATGCTCCCTGCTCCTCATCCCACCTCCCTGCTACGCAAACTTGCTAACAGTGAATAGTTTTTGAAGTGAAGATAAAAGAGTGGAATATAAGGAGTATAATTACATTTTATGAAAACTTAGAAATTCAAAAAAAATCCAGCAGGAAACTTTTAGTGAAACATGATGTGTGTCATTACTCAAAAAGATAAGTTCATACTGTTTTATCTTTTATGAGAGAATCCAGCCTTTGCAGTTACGCAGGAAACAAAACAACTGGAATGCAGGAGATTATTTAAAACGTGTGATTTGTTACTCAGCTACTGGTTCTTTCCAAATGGTAATGCGATATCACAGCTGCAGACGGTCGCTGTTTCCTCTCATTAAGTAAACAAGTGCTTTGGAGACCAGTGTGAGGCACCTTTAAGCCACTACTCCCCGAAGTTGCTGTAGGCTAACTACTAACTCATATTTCAGAGCACGGAAATATCATCTTATAAACCTGAAACAAAAAGGAAAAGCCTGGATGGCAGGAGCTCCGATCTGGTGAGACAATGACATGTCATTTATTAATGGAAACTAACCTGGAAAGAGGATCAAAGCACATTCCACCTCACTTCACCATTTCTCAGGCATAACCATTAATTGACCATACAAGGAAACTTATTGTTGCGTAAGTTTGAAAAGGACTCTTCAGATCAATGTTCATTTGCTGGATTATGACGTATAAGTCGCCACTTTGTACTGCCTGGAATTTATTTTCTCTTTTAATTTTAACGCGGGAGAGAGAGAGAGAGAGATAATAGAGACTGATTTTATTCCTTTATACAAAGGCTGCTTATCTCCCCCGAACGCGGGGTGAATAACCTGGACTGGAGTAAAGCCTGGCTACTGGCCCAGCAGCTGAGGTTGGTGCCCAGGGGGATCTGGGGTGACTTGTGGCAGCGGTGCACACCTGGAATAGGTAAAAAACCCAACGAGTTTGGAATTAAATAAAGAAAAGCTGAAACGAGGGAGTTGCCTCTGTGAGTGTGTGTTGCTGTGAGCCACGCAACGAGGCTGCCAAGCTCTCCAAGGGATAACTCTGGTGCTCAAAAGCTCTGCTCCTATAATACCATTTCGCCAAATCTGGGCACAGGCAGCTCCAGTCCATCCTATTCCTGGAGCTAGCAGTGCACCCTCCTTTGCCCAGCTGGGATCACACTCAACCAGCTTGCCCACCCTGTCCGCTTGTACGTTGCTCTCCAGTATTTCAAAAACTCTGATGCTTTAAAATCCTTAAAGGGCTTTTGCTTCCACCTGATTTAGATAGGTCCTAGAGGGATTTCCTGGCTCTTTCAGGGTCCACACTAGTCCTACAAGTGTTTTGAGGCAAAAAGGACATCCTTTCTCGTTTGTGTCCAGCTGCTTCTGGACTCAAATATTTTTGAAAAAAGCCACGAAAGAAAGGAGTGCTCAAATAAAAGCCAGGCTTCCAAAAAGAACAGTAACATCTTCTAAATGAATCATGTGTATATTGTCTCTCGCATAGCTGCCCTTCCTGCCACGCTGATGTTTCAAAAGTTCTCCTGGTGACTCATTTATATAACTTGATATTATCCGATCGCTATCCGGCAGTGTGAGAACTGCATGATTCTTTAAGCTGATAAACTTAAATGCCACCTTTTCTGGGTGCCTGCAAAGAACAGTAAGAAAGCGTATCATGCACGAGTGTCTCCTACCTCTAAATTAATAACATCCTGCTTATTAATCTTCCAGACATGTTATTAAAATGCACTGCGCATGTACATAGGCCCTGTATAGAAACCTCGAGGCCACTTACAAACAATTAACTTAACCTACAATCTCTACTTGGGTAAACAGGGACAGAAGGGAGGTTTAAGTCTGCATCCTGACAGCTCTGTGCGAGCGGTGGAGGAACGCTCATCCTGACACTTTCAGCTCGCAGACTCACAGATCCTGTAGGTGGCGAACGCACCATAAGAAGGTATATGCACCCATAAGGAGGGAGTGCCCCATCCTGCCATGTGGTGACTGGTTTGCAGGACTGGGAAATGTGAAATTTCAAGAACTCAGGTGGATTTGCCTACAGGTCCAATCCCTCCATCCTTATGGGATCAAGCAGTGTCTGGAATGGATGTGCAAGAAGTGAGACAGGCCTGTTGCTCAATAGAAATATATAATAACCTCAATATTATTTTCAGAGGGAAGTAAATAGTACGAAGACAGAGCTCAGTGAGAATCCTAGCTGCAACAGGTCAGCCTTTGGGATGTGAGTGTGTCTAAAAAGCCACGAAATCCCTGTAGGATTTAATAGAAAATAAAGACCCATGCTCCTTTCCTGCTGCTAAACATGAAGTGCTGAACTAAAAGGGGTGGGATGGGGACGCCTTTGCGACTGAACATAAGGAACAGAATTCTCTAGAATAAATCATAGCACGCAGGGCCAGCCAACGGGGTCCTCCATACTCCAAGTAGGCGGGTCACCATGCAGCCTGACAGGGACGGCAGATGAGAAAACTCGAGTAAATAGTTCGTGTAATAAACCCAAAAGGACTCTTTTTTTTTTTTTTTTTTTTTTCCTTTGAGTATTAAGAAATCCTGTGCAAAAATCTGCAGCTCCCGAGTGAACGGTGGACCAGGCACGGCGATTCTGTGCACCGCCAGGAGCGTGGTCCGTCATTCTTCTCTCTCTGTGTGCTGCAGCAGGGTTAAGCTGACCCACCCCCTGTGGGAATCAGAACCCCATACTCCCAAACAATGGGGTGAGGCACAACTACTACGGTCCTCTCGCACAGGCATGGCAGGCTGGTCCTGAGTCCTTGTGTGGTGCAGTCCCATCCATGCATTGCCACAGGATCTGCCCCAACAGCCAGAATTTGTTTAGTTTGTCTATAACTGCCAAAAGAGAAAGAAATTGTGATAAACAAGAAAAATGAGGTTCCCATCCTTTTTTTGGGAAGCGTGAGTGCGGCGCAGAAAAGGCACCCATCCCAGGCGGTTTTTGGAGAGGAGCGATGGAGCCTGCCAGCCAGCACGAGCCTGTCCATCCCAAGTTCGTAGGTGAACTGTTCCTCCGCTCTGCCCTACCTATGAGTCCTGGATACCGATACTGATCCCAGGCCAGCCAAGCTAAATTACATGTTTTTTTTCCTGCACGTTGCTAGACCCGGCGGGTCCTGCGGGTAGCTTATGGAAAACGTATTAGCACCGAATTAGCAGTAAACGTAGCGCTGGATATAAGAAGAACGGCTACAGGTGCGTCTATGCCGTGTTTCGGGAGTGATATAAGGGTTCCTAGTCGAGACAGGAATGAATCATCTTTGTTGATGTCTATTGGAGTGGGCAGGAAGAGCGGAAATGAAGGGAAGGGAGAACCGAGTGATGGGGGGTGTCAGCGGGTGCTGGGTGTGGATGAGGAAATCCTGTAACCGCAAGAGATGGAGATCTGCCCATGTTTCATGGTCTTGCCACCCTCGAATATATTATAATTATAGAATACTAGTGAATCTGTGATTAATGAACAATAGAACATATGTTAGTATGACAGATTTATATGACATATTACATGTTATACAACTAGTATTTATTATACAATTAAATAAATTCTTTATGAATGGATAATTATCATATATCACATATGTATTGAATATATTCTATAACTATTATCAATACTTACCATACTCATGAATATACATCATTATAATATCAAAACTATATTAGTAAAATGGTCAATTCATATATTAAATAGATATATAGATATAATATTAATACTCATTGTATACAGTATAATACTATATACAATAATTGAAGATACAATATACGATATATTACATAAGATATTGTATTATATACAATAAATATGTAACTGATATATATATAATAAATATATAATTAATGGACATATGGTATGCACCTATAGTATAAGTTATAATATTATGAATACCTGTATAGATTATAGATATATTATCATGAGTTGTGATATGATACATGATTATATAGATATCATGGTTATGTTGAATATCGATATTTATGTATGAATCAGTATATATTAACATACATAAGATATATAAACAACCTGATATTTATGTGATATATGACTGATAATGATATAGAGTATTTTGATATAGATATGCGTCATATGTAAATGAAAGTGAAATATATGATATATAGCAGCATGCCTGTGATGAACACAAAGTTACTAACGCGACAGCCAGAGCACAAACAACAGGGGCTCCCATCGATCCCACCCACTCTCTCCGTCTGGAAATGGCATTTATGCGGGCCACAGCTGGGAGTTTTGGACAGCTGAACTTAGGACCAGGGCAATGGCAAGGAAAATGTCAGAGGGTAAACAGGTAACTTGGAATTTCGGCAGAGGAAGTCTCGCTCTATTTATGATATAAACCGACTGGAGTGAGCAGACACCGACAGGAAGAATATTTAATGTAATCCCTGCTCACACCAAGTTTGAGGGAACCTTTGCCACGCTTCTCAGGTTATTATACACGTATACTTTTCTAAGGACAGAGCTGTTTTAATTAATATGTGTATATGATAGTATATTGTAGGAATGAATCCACAAGACAACAGGACTTGAATTGCTGCTCTAGTAGTGCACATCTATATTAACTTTCATGATTTTTTGACATATAACACTATTGCTAATTGTCTTTTGCTGTAATATCCAAAACCATAATAGTCCACATATACTAATTCTTTATGTGTTATTAATGTACATTTGTTATGGAGGTTGTAATAGTTGCATATTTATGGGCTTTTGGTGGGCAAGAATGTTTCCCTACCAAGTTTCAGGAACTATAGAGACATCACATTAAACCTTCTTTTAAACCCCTTTTCCTATGCAAAACTATAATGTTTCCCCAGAAAGACTATAGATAGTATGATAAATTAAACCCCTGGAAATCATTTCTTTCTGAGCATAACAATATAATAACCAGCGCGTGATGATATGACATGCCTCTTGGATCTCAGAATGAAACCAGAGAAGATAGGGCCTGTAAAAGGTTGCAAGTGGTCCCACAGTGAATTTTAAAGTGTAAATACAGAATTAGAGATTCATTGAGTCTCAACTCTGCAACATCACAGCACCATTTATCTTGTGGTAGGTGGAGTGATGTGATATCCAGACCAACGGTGCGACAAATCTGGTGGCATATTGGTTAGATCTGTTGGATCGAGCAGGAACGGTTCCCCTTTCCTGCTTATGCAAGCAGTCTGACGTACTGTCAATCAAGATCAGATAGCGTAAAATATCTTACAATTGCTGTTCCGCTACCCGCATCACGTAACTTATCGATTTTGCTCTCCAATTTTGGCACTGTTGTGATCCTCTTAGTTCAGGTTTGGCCCGCCCTGGATTAAGACAACATAAACGCCTTCACCTTTTCTTTCCTAAAGGCTTAGGCAGGTTCTGTCTGTATACCCTCTGCAGCCGCAGTTTCTGGAAGGTTTTTGTGTACGGCTGCGGTTATGGTTGATTTTCAGATTATGTCATTGCAAAGATCTGCCTTGTGTGTGATGGTTTGTTGTTTGATTCTGGAGTGGCTCGCTGTGATGGCTGCGGTGTTATGTGTAGGATCGCTGACGATGTGGTGGTCCTGTCTTCTCTTCTCGTTGTGGTCCGCTGCTCGCAGCTGGCCGGCGTCGCGATGCGTGTGCAGCGTGTGTTGCTGTCTTCGCGCTGTTCTATTTGGAGTTTAGGTGCCGGTCGGCTCTATGTCTGGTTGTAAGTGTTGTGTTGTCGTGGTGCTGACGAGCTTGCTCTTTGCAGCGTGTGCGGGCTTTATGCGAGCAGAGCAGCGTGCGCTATGAAGATAAAGCTAGGTAAAATCTATTGTAGGGGAAGAATAACTTGAATGCGGCTATCATATCGAAAAGAAAACACACTCTCCACTCTTCACCCTTTAGATGGTCTGAATACTTTCCTTAATGATGAAGTCAAATAGAATAGCCACTGAGAATACAACTGTGGTTTGTTTTTTTTTTCTTCCCCCTTCAGAAGTAATCCTGCTCTGTGGATTCTGTAATTGTTCTTATTTTACATTGGAACAAATCTTTTTAAACTAATATACCCCATAAAATGAAAAAAATAGCGTGATGAAGTGAGAGGGGAAATGGTTTCTTTAATTTTATCTCACACTTAAGAGATGAGTGAGAGCACTAATGAAAGGGAGGGTAATTATAGCCCAGATAGTGCCTCTTGCACGAGTAGAACGTGGGGAAGGTTAACTCTGGCAAAGGGAGATCATACAAACCCAAGTGGCTGAGGGCACTCATGCATCGGCCTCTTTGATAAGATTGATAACTGTAACCAGTAGCTTAGGAGAATCGATTTCCACTGCCGGGGATCTCTCTGGATGCTCTCATCTTTTCTTCTGTTTACATGAAAGTGAAGCTTTAAAGATGTTTTATCATCTAATGGCGAATGTGACACACAGTTACAAACGGAATCTTTTTTTAATCTCGGAATGGAAAATTTAAGCGGGGCAGTGATTCGCTTTAATTATGTATATTGAACAAATTTGAAGAGATGAGAAGAAACTTGTTTTTCAGCCCACTGAACCCAAGTGCTTGCCTGTAATCTAAAATGGATATCTAATTATTGTTTAACATTATTTATTTAGGAGGAGTTACGACCTCTAATTTGCCTTTAAATGATTAATTTAGTGTTTAAATAAAGCTCCTTTTATTTAATAATGTTTTCTTTAACCAATCTTCACTAATGTCAATAAACTCTTTGTTTAACCTTCTTAAAGGAAACATTTCCTCAGCTCTGAGACAATTATGAATTACCAAAACCCATATAGAAAAATGAGCTAAGTAATTATCTAATATTATTGCAGCGTGCTTAAGAAGGGAATATTCCACACCAATAACGTAAGACGAGAGATGAAACAAGCTTTTCTAAATATTGAGTATTTTAAGCAGTCTGCCTCTTTTTGAGGCGATAAGGCGGCACAGAAATACCCCGAAATACTCACAGCTTGGCTAAATAAGCTCTACCACTTCCATTAGCATCCTAAAGAGGTTCTTAGTTCATGTCTCAGACACAAACAGAGCAGCACAAATATCCCCATTCCATATGTAGGGAGATGGTCAGAGGCAATGGTGGCACCTTCCTTCTGTCCTGAGCCCTCAGCAGGTCACCCTCACCTGCCCAGGGTCACTTTGCTCCACCAGAAGATGTGCTGGCCACTGATTTTGAAAGCCAAGTGCCTTTTGGGGGTCACAGAATCACGGAATAAATTGAGCTGGAAGGAACTTTTAAATGTCATCTGCTCCAGCTCCCCTGAAATGAGCGGGGACAGGTGGCTGTGAAACATTAACAGTGAAACACATCTGCTTCATCATAAATTGTGTTTGTGATAATGCAGGGGCTTTCCTGGCCTTGCTCAGATCCTCTGTACTCTGCTCTGAGCACGCTGGAGCTGGGAAGATCACAGGGAAAAAAAACAGGCAGCACAAACAAATCCAAATTGATGTCCAAGAGGCCAGACAGCAGCAGGAGGTAAGTGATGGAGGAGAGAGAGCAGAGGCAGAGCTTGCAGGAGGAGCCAGATGGAACAGAAAAGCCTGGAGTGGAAGAAAGTGCTGGGAAAGAATAAGGAGATGCTCATTGCCCAGGAAGAAGAGGAGAAAATGTCCAGATTGGAATAAAGAGGGTGGAACAACAGTGAAGGGCAGCAGGAAAGTCACAGCAATGCAGATGGGAAAGGAAAAAAAGAAAAGCAGGAAAATGGGTACAACAAGCACTGATAGGACCACTTGGCAGTAAGGAAGAAGAGGAAGATTGGGAAGGGAGTCTGGTGATCCAAAGGTTGTACCTAAAGGGTTCCATGAACACGGGCAGGAATTAGGAACATGCTGAACTCTGCAATTCTTACTTCAGGGCTCTTGGAAAATGCAGTGGGTCACATTCCTGCTCTGCTCATCTGCTCAAGGTTTCTCCCTTCCCTGGAACAATAGATTCCCCTTCAGAGTTTTCTTTTTTTTTGTTGTTTTTTGGGGGTTTTTTTTGTTGTTTTTTTTTTCTTTTTTTTTAATTTTTCTTTTTTTTTTTTTTTTTAAACAAGAAAAAGTTTTGACTGTTTTCTGAAGTTTGATTTTAAGTTTCAAAATTTTCCCCAACCACATGGCTAAGATGTCATCAAAGTTGAGGATGTCAACTCCTCAAAGGGAAATCTCTCGTTTATTGTACCAGTGCTGTCACACTGACATGGTCCATTTGCAACTTTCCAGTTATTTCAAGATATTCCTATCCATGAGCAGCTTATTCCTTCTCTCCCACCTTGTCCTGACACTTGCCCCCCCATCCCCTGAAAACTCAGAATATCTGATGCCATCAATAAATCTCTTTTAGCACTCACCCAGAGCTGATCTCTGTGCAAGTGATGATTTGGATCCACAGCACGAATGAGGATGGTCTGGGAGGTCCCCAAAGTCCTTTCAAAGTGAGCAGAGCTGGGGTGAGCTGCCACCATCCCATCTCCTCGATGCTGGAACAGCACAGGTGAAGAGTTGAATCCTCCCTTCAGCTTCTCCTTTGCTCTCCTTGCAGGTTCTCTTCTCACAAATTCACCTGTGCCCACCAGTCCAGATGTTCCAGGAGAGACAAAACTCCCACAGCCCCTTTGAGAAAGGTGAAGGAAAAGCTGGTGAGCAACTCTGTGTCTGAAAATCTTCATCCTTCCCCCGAGCTGCTGCCCTGAGATGTGGTAGGAAGCCAAGCACCATCTCAGTGGGGTCACAGGTAAATAAAGAGGTGAATTTGCTCTCAGACAGCCTGGGGAGGTGACACCCCCTCCTGCACACAGCCTGGTAAAGAGGGATCTCTGTTCAAATTGCCATTTCCCTTGGGGCTGCTGACCCCAGCAAAGCCCAGCTGCTCATTCAAGGGTCCTGGTTTAAAGGTCCTGCCCCACTTGGGATGCAGAGGGGACGAGTCCCTCAGGACTCCCTTGGCAGTGCAACATCATCCAGACCTGACCCACAGCACCCACTGGAGCCCTCCTAAGGTTAGAAGATGACATGGTGTGTCCCAGCAGACACGGGAGGAATTTTCCCAAGAAAACCCCAAAAACCTCTGCTGTGATATCCAGAAATCCTCTCTGTCAGCCAATGTGCAATCCTCAAATAAGGACAGGACACAACATTTTTATTGTTATTATCATCAATTAAAAAATGTGGAATTGTGACTTTTATGAACCCTAGACAGGGAAGAATAAAGTGAAGGATTTCCTGCATCCACCACTCTTCACACAGGACTTGCACTGCGCTCCGAGCTGCTGGAGAATCTTACAAACCTAAAATGAATAAATAATGAATTAAGTACAAATTTACAAATCTAGCTAAAATAAAACCTGCTGGTCAGATTTTATTTTAGATTTTACTTTGCTTTTTCCCTTATCCTTGCTTTCAATCAGTCCTGCTGCCTGCATTGATGGGAAACGTGTAATATTGTTTGATGAATGAATAAAATATCAGGCAGGAAGTGTCCTGTTTGTCCATGTGTTCATTATCACCTTCCCTGTCCCAGAGATGTGTCACTGACTGGTGTATTCTCCTCTGCTGTCCATTCCCTGTTTGATTTGTGCTTGCAGCTGGACATGGGTTAAGTCGAAGGTTCTTGACGCTGTACAAACAGCAAATAAAAAGATAATCCCTCCAGAATAAGTGCAGAGTTTTGCCAGATTTCGCTTTCCTCAGCATCTTTTTTGGGGACAGTTTGGGTGATAAAACATCATTTTTCCCACTTTTCCTGTATGTAATTACACAAACTGACACTGTTATGTATTTTGCTCTGGTGCTATAAACTCACTTATATTATGTTGGTCAGCTTTTACAGTGAAGTGCAGAATAAGGAGCAGTACAGCAAAGTGGGGAGAAAAGCCAATTCAAAACAGAAAGTTTTTTGAAAGACATGTAAAAACCCTTAAGACTTGTAACCACTCTCACTGGAAGAGCTGTGCAAGAATCCCTTCCTTCAACTCCCTGTTTAATCTCTCCTTTTCTAAGCAGGTAATCTCAGATTATTTACCAGCATCTCATTTTGAACTCACAAGAAACTCCTGGAAGCCAGAAAAAAAAAAAAACTCTCCCCTCAGCCTGTTTTTGTTTTGCTCTCGTGTTTATTTTCATCTTAACATTAATTGCCCCATAATATCTGCTCGGTTTTATCAATTAGCCTTTGCAGTGGGAAAATATTTTAGCGCCTAATACAGCGTAATGATTTTTTTTCCCTATTTGCCAAGGGGGTTATTAATAAATGTCCCCACTGGGGTTACAACTCTGGTGCTCTGGTGTTTGCTTTAGGGGAAATGAGGGATTGGAGGAAAATCCTAACCAAACGGAGCTGTAATTAGAGGGAAAGCAGCTGCAATTAGGAGTATATGTTCAACGACACCCCCGGCACTCGGGGACAAACCTCCCCTCGACTCGGGCAGGGATGAAAGCACAGACTCTGGTGCTGGAAAAAAAAAAAAAGGGAAACTCTTGGTTTTCCTCTTTCTCCAGGTGTTGCATCAAAGATTTGTGCTGTCTGCTCAGCGTATTTCTCCAAGGAAGGTTAAAAAATCCAGGAGGGTTTTTTTTTTTTTGCTGGCAGCAGGCTTCTCCAAGCTAGGATTTCACCCTGATCTCTCACTCCTCGCTGTTTATTTAGCCTGAACTGCTGCCACCAGCTCTGCTGGGCTCTCTGGGAAGCTGCCAGCCAAGCAGCCCCTTCAAGTGACACATTTCAGTGCACACCAGACATCCACACCGTGCTCCACGGAGCCCTCTCCTGCGGCTGCAGGTGCTCCAGGGCTGGAGGGTGAATCCTGGCACACCTTCTTCTCCTTCTGCTGCTGCAACAGACTTTGTTCAGGAAGGGAAAAAACACCCACCATCCCTCTGGATTTTCTGCCTGCTACAAATCTGAGTTCCCCAGCACCAGGAAACAAAGCAGCTCATAGGCCGTCCCAGCAAAATTCAATCCTGTCGGCAGATAGGAGTTTCTGGAAAGCCAAACTGGAACCTGTTGAGAATTCAGGCTGGTTAAAATGTTAGGGCTTGATTTTATCAATTAGCCCAACAACAAGTTTAGCAATAAGCAGCAAGGACACATAGGGAATTAAAAAAAATGCAGCAGATGTGCAGTACTGCTTAATAGGGCTTTTAGCTTAATTTATCTCATTGCAGAAATCTGTAATTCTCGTGGTTTGGGTTCTGGACAACAGCTACTGATGTAACCTTTTGTCTTTCCCTGGGTTTTGTTGGTCAAAAAAAAACCCCAAACAAACAAAAAACCCAACCAAATAATTACTACAATAGCACTATTAGCTTTGAGGATTTACAGTTTTGCTTCTTTCACAGCAGAGTGTGGAAGTAACAGAATTTACTCTGGGAAAACCTGACTGTGTCCCTGCAAGTGTCCCTAGAGCTTCTTAAATTGGGGTCCCAAATGAGTGCCCCATATTCAGTAGGAAACAGATTGTTCCAGCATAAACTGGCTGGCTACAGAGGCCTGTGTTTGGGGGACAGTGGGAGGAAAAAAGGGAATGGCAGGAGCTGTGTCCAGGGTGATTTAGGTTGGATTTCAGGAGAAGGTTTTTCCCCAGAGGGTGCTGGCACTGCCCAGGCTCCCCAGGGAATGGTCCCGGCCCCGAGGCTGCCAGAGCTCCAGGAACATTTGGACAGCACTGCCAGGGAGGCACAGGGGGGGATTTTTGGGGGGTCTGGGCAGGGACAGGAGCTGGACTGGATGACCCTTGTGGGCTCCTTCCAGCTCAGGATATTCTATTCTATTCTATTCTATTGTATTCTATTCTATTGTATTCTATTCTATTCTATTCTATTCTATTCTATTCTATTCTATTCTATTCTATTCTCTATTCTCTATTCTCTATCCTATCCTATCCTATCCTATCCTATCCTATCCTATCCTATCCTATCCTATCCTATTTTCTATTCTATTCTATTCTATTCTATTCTATTCTATTCTATTTATTCTATTCTATTCTATTTATTCTTTCTATCTATTCCATACCGTATCCTAATCTATTCTAAATTCTAATTCTAATTCTAATTCTATTTAATTCTAATTCTTTCTTATTCCAGCTATCCTATCTTATTCTATCCTTTCCTATCCTATTCTACTATCCTATCCCTATCCTATCCTATCCTACCCTACCCTACCCTATCCTATCCTTCTTACACTTCCCACCCCTTCGACCTGCAGGAAACACAGAAACAGCAGTTAAAAATGCAAGGAATTTTGGTCACACTCTCATCCTCCCACCACCTACGGTGACACAGCTCTCCAAGTCTCATTCAACAAGCAAACAGATTTCCCTCAACATCGCTAAAAAAATCCAACCTCATCCTGCAGATGCTGAGTGCCAAATTAAGATTGGGGCTTGGGCCCTTCTCCTGCCTCCAGATCCTGGAGCTCTGTGTTTTGACCAGAAGAAGAGTTCTGTGGACCTGGAAACTACTGTTCTCTAGTGTGGATGAACAGAGATAGTCACCAAGTGTGAATCAGGGATTATTACACTGAAAACCAACCTGAGATCTGTGTTCAGAGCCACTGCTGAACAACTTCCCTGGACTCACAGTCTGTGGACAGTGTGGGAGACGGACAGCATCCACACCTGATTTGGAGCAAGGGCACTGTCCTACCGATATTTGTATTTTTATACTCCTCATTCTCAGTAGACCAGGGAGATGACGGAAGAGCTGGGAGCTAACCTGACAGCTCAGACCTTTTAACAGAAACCAAATATTTCTGTCCCTGGAAAAAAGCAAAGAACAATGTATCACATTGGAACTTTTGGAGGCTCAACTGACTGTTCTGCTCTAATTCCTGCCACAACTAAAAATTCTTCAAAACCAGAAACCTCTACAAATTGAAATAAATTGATATCTAAAGAGACATGGGACATAATTTGGTTAGTTTATTTCCTTCTTACTTCAGGGTGGAGGTGTGCGGTGTAATATTTGGTCTTTCCACAGAATCACAGAACAGTTTGGGTTGGATGGGGCTTGAAATTCATTTCATCCAACCCCCTGTCACGGGCAGGACATCTTTCCACTGTCAGGCTCTCCAAGCCCTGTCCACCCAGCCTGGAACACTTCCAGGGAAAAACCTTCCAGTACTGTTGATAACACACACACTATTTGCACGCTGTAGATGTGTTTACAGACTTTTTACACTCCAAGAAGTTTACAATCGACTTAAAAGTTGTTTTGAAGGGAGAGCATTATTCCAGGGATATCTGTGCGCCACACAAATGTGTTTTAGCGCCCGTGGGTCCACAACACACTCAAAAACACTCTGGTGTGCTCTGTTTTAGCACAGAGCTCGCACTGGCCCTTCCCCACTTGCTCGAGGGTCTAAAATGAAAAGCAGGCTTTTAAAGCTACATTTATTACCTTTGCCACACCAGGAACGGCCCAGCCCCGTGCAGCCACTTGAACAGACGTTAATTTTCACTGCAGGCTGTGGCCAATAGAAAGTGTACTTAATAGAGTGTCATGTTAATTGTTGCAGAGTTAACAATTTCTCCATTTATTGTCATTGATTAACCCATGAAATGGTAGTGACTCATTTCCTTCCAGAAACAAACAGCAGCAACTATTGTAGCTTCCATTCCAGCTGGGGGGGACTCTGTGATTTTGTCTGCCTCAATGTGCGTGGTATTTTTTCCACACTCCCTGAGCTTTTTAATTAGATGAGCCATTTTAAATGTATTGTCTGCTGAAAGGTATCTTGCTGGAAAGCTGCTGACCTGCAGAGACAAGGTGAGCCTAGCAGTCTTAATAGAAAAGGAATTTCAGCTATGACTGCTGTGTACTTGATTGCATTTGTAATGGTAATTAACTTGAGAACTTTGCCTCCCTCAATGTTTTGTGTAGCTTATAACTTATGCAATGAGATGTTCCTCTGTCATATAATTGCACTTATTAAGCTCTCATTCGGATTCTAATATGCATGCAAAATATCAGAGTTCTTTAAGGCTAATTACTACACTATGTAAGATTGTAGAGCCATTAAGTTCACTTTACTATAAGATTCATACTCCCGCCGTCTATACATTTAGAGGTTTTCCTTTCCATTTTCTTCGCAGTTGACGATGTCTTGGACGAGGCTTTGATTTTCTCAGCATTTTTTAACAAGTCAGCAGGTTATTGGGATGCAGTGGTATGCCGTACTTTACACGTGACATTCTGTGACAAGTAAAATTGTCATCGATGCCTGTGCGTTACCATGCCAGAATGCTCTGGTGCAGAACGCTTTTGCTTTTCCTTGCAGGATCACAGCAGACATCCTGATCGGGGCTGCGTGCAGGGTGTAGCTGGTCGGTGACGCATGCAGCTCTGGTGCCCCCGTAAAGCTCACGGAAAAATTTCCTCTCGCCCTACTTGTAGCTCCTTTTCATCGCGCGTTCTGCACACCAGGCGCTGGTCGGCTGAAGTCGGGACTCGATTCTTCCTTCCCCTGGCGAGGCGCTGGGGTTGGAAAAGCGTGCTCGTGCTTTAAGAGGAGGACTCCTCGAGGATGTCCTTCTAATTCGGGTTTTTCAAGTTGGATTGTGCACGTTTAATTCGCTCCTCGCTCATCGGACCGATGTCAGGTCCCTTTCCTGGTGGCGAGGCGGGACTCGCCTTTGTGAAAAGCCTCCTCTTCATAGCCGAAGTAGCAGCCAACGGATAGTCTCCTTACGCTGTTGCTGCGAGTCGTCCCTTTTCATCAGTTTACTTCGCCGCTTAGCAGCATTTGTCTTTTAAGGATTTAGCGGCAATTCCACCAGCACATTGTAGAGCGAAGCATTTATCCATTACGTTGATAAATCTCTTCTGGTGAAAGATTGAGCTCGGTCGCAGGGTCAACTGAGATCAAACTGTGATTGATCTGAAAGCTCATGTTGACACTCGAGATCTGTTACCTTTGGGAGGTGCTATTTCTCTCTTAATTAGTCTTGGCTTACAAGGTTGCTGCTGCTTGGCTCAAGTACATTTATGCTCTTCAAAAAAGGTCAGACTAAGGAATAGAAAGAGTTTCAGTGTTCGAGACATATCTATGATGTGTTATGGGCTCCCCTTACACAACGTTAGATATAAGCTTGCAGAATCTGATAATTGCTCTTACGTCTACGCATTGTGGCCGAAGTGGTCTCGTTGCCTCCGGCGTTGCCTGGTGCTTTCTTCTTAGTTCTTCTCACTATTCATCT
The DNA here is from genome assembly GCA_009741485.1 of Malurus cyaneus samueli. NCBI lineage: Eukaryota > Metazoa > Chordata > Aves > Passeriformes > Maluridae > Malurus > Malurus cyaneus. The sequence goes on along the minus strand of VKON01000107.1, from coordinate 21,208 downwards.
GCAGCTTGCCCCTCTTTGGTGAACATGCTAACGTTCCATGAGCATGCATTTAGTTCTGCGGCGCAGCGCATAGTTGATATTATAAAAGACTTGACATCTGATTAACGTTGCGCGGATGACTGGCGCTGGGTGACAATAGCCTGTAACATTATGCAGGGTATTTACATAGGAGTTCAAGCTCTTGTTAAAAGGCAATCTGGTACAGGGCATCGGCTATTTGTAATGACTAGGTGTCACAAATTACATTGTACGTAAATCTGTCTATGTCACCTCATCCTTGGTTCACTCAACTTGTAATCAGGATGCTCTTTAGATATATGCTATGGATAGAGACTCATCGCAGAATGTGCTCTCTCCGAACAGTTATGATAGAATTGGAGTGGGATTTCTGTTAGGTATGGGGTCTTTATCTGTTTTGGTTCTCTCCTAGTGGACTCGGAAAGTGAAGAGAGATAAGATTTTAGTAAATAGGGTTAAATAGTGGATACCTTGTGCTTCCTGTTCCAGTGGGTGTGTCGAATGGTTGTTTCTTCATTGTCTTTCTTTTTTCTCCCCTTGTTATTTTTGGCCAGCGGATGTCTATTTTCATGGTGCTATGGTATCCCTAGAGAACTATCGCTGAGAATGAGGGAATAACATACGTAGAAGATGATATCATCTCGTGCTCAGACGCATAGAGTGGCGAGGTTTGCGCTCGGCTTGAAGTCTGGGAGGACGTAGACACCTTGCGCTTTGACTCCTCCTTCTTCAACGGTATCTGGTGAAATTCTCAGACGCTAATTTGAAGGCACTTTAGGCCTGACTTGACCTCCCTTAACCACCCAGCAGAGCTGTGAGGCTGCCCAAAATGTTCCCTATGCTTCTGAGGCTGAGTCCTCTTATCCGTCATGTGTTGATGCGCGAGATGATTCCGGCACGAAATTGATAGTGTGAGGTGGAGTCCTCGTGCGAACAAAAGCTCCATAGCAGAGAGGCCCACGGAGTGCCGATGCGCACACACCGTCAGACCAGTGTGTGGTGGGACGTAGGCCCAGACAGAATTCAACCTCGTGCCGCATCATGGGATGAGAGAATAATCCTAGATCCTCGTCTTTGGCTTGACAACAAAGATATATGTATGAACCCCTTTCCCTGGGGACTCACTCCATGCCCACTCTATTCTCACCGCCCGGCGGCTCGGGAGTGAGATAGAACACAGAGAGGAGCCTCGACTAGCGTGCAGTATTGTGTTGCCTTCTCACCGTTCGCGCAGGAAGCACAGCGAGGTCATGGGTTTGTTGCATCTTGCGTGTCGCCCAGCGAGATGGGTGAAGAGGGAGCAAGGGGGCACGAGCGAAATATCGGTTGGATGATAACACATCAAGCATCGAGCAGCTACTCGGACAGAAAGCCTGCTGCAGCAGCACCCCCCAGTAAGCACCACATCTTCCAGTGTTCCCTTTTGTCCTTTCCGTGCCAAGATACTCAACGGCCACTTGATGCTCTCCTGTCATTACCGCATAGACCCTCGTCGTGCATGTTGTTTCTCCGTGCACATCTTTGTGATGGCAGCTCAGATTGTTGCCACATCACGCTGCCTAAAACCCCAGCAACGTTGTGATTTCTCAGGCTCCTTCTTTGTGTGTTCAGTGATCTTTGTGCGTCTTTTTCGTGTATTGCGTTGAACGGGGGTTGATTCGTGGAAGTTATTGTTAACTTGCTATTCAAGATTGGGGTCTCTGCCTTGAGAGGCGGCCAGTGAGAGGATCCTCTTCGTCTCGAATCGAAAGTTTAAATTGTAGTCTCCTGTAGAATGTATATCCTTGCTTCGTTGGATCACCATGTTGCAGCAAAGAAAAACACCACTGGTATGAACCCTAAGGTTCTGACTCATAGTCGTTTATTGCCACTAGAGTGTTTCCTGATCAACATGAACGGTCCTCTCCTTTTCTGGTATGTTTATATCTCTTACAAGTCATGAATAGTACAACTCTCTACCTCGAAGACAGGTATTAATATGTTGCGACACTTCAGGAACGCACCCTTCTAAAGTACATTGTATCTTAGAATTCATGCATCGTCCCCGTGCATATTAATTCCTAAACTGCTCATTGCTGTGGATGTTGCCATTAAGTAGGATACGACAATAGTTTTAATATAAACACACTCAAACAAGCAACATTCTCTCGAAAGAAGCTGAGTCGCTGCAAGGGCACGGATATGTGTGTTGCTGTCATAGCATTCTCGTTCAAGAATAGCCTGCAGAAAATCATGTCCTTGCTAGTCTCAAATGGCTATTATGTTTCTTTTCGGATTTGATCCCCCACAGTATACTTAAATATTATTAAACTCATAAGAGGTATGGCTCCATGTTAATAAGAATTCACATTTTGTGAAATTTTCTCCATAGATAAGGATAGAATTCTTCTTAGAGCACCAAAATGAGCACTCTTCGTTGCATTCTTTCTCAGTATAATCACATTATCTAGCTCTGTGTAACACATCTAACGTCTCTAGATATATATCGTAATTTAGTCCTGCTCTCTTATCTATAGTGAGTAATAGCATGTGTAAATAAAATTCACTTAACATTTAAAATTAAGATAAGAATTGACAAGGAGCTGCTTCATTTACCTCCTTTACTCTAGCACATCTCTATCTCTCAGAACTGGCAACCTCTCAGTGGGTGTCTCTGGATTATACAATCTATATTACATTATTTAAACAAGGGCCGTCTATCATAACATTTTCCAGCTCCTATCTATGTCCAGGTGCTCATTTCTTGGGGGTTTTCTATGTTTGGTGAATAGACTTTTAGCGATGATGTATGCGAGGAAGGGTGGAGCAGCTGCACTTCTGTGCCGTGGGTGTTGGTCACCCATGTTGCTTTAATGGCACCAACCCCACTGGTCTCTTTACCTTTCTCCATACTCAGGAGGAGTATATTGTGCTCGTTTGTCTGGCGCCACCGTGACATAGGGTTGAACATGAGATAGAATAATTCTGTGAATACAGAATCCCGGTACTATATCGGCGCCATGCTATCTCTCGCCTGGTTACTGCGTTAAGCGTATGCAGAGACAAAATACCACAAGGAGATCGTCCGTGGTTTTGGTCCACTCCAACCAAGCTTCGCACTTGTAGCTTAAGGCACCGGTCTGTGAGCTTACCAGCAGTCATCGAGCCTCCTCGTGAGTACTCAAATCAGGACAACTGCATAGCTCAGCTCCTTTCCTGGCGTAATTAGCTACTAGCGCCTGTCTTTGAGACTCCATTGTTGCCTAACATACGAAACTAATATGCGCTAATTTCATCTTGCTATACAGTGTTGGCTGAAGCTGGATGTCGCTCTCAGCGGCGGTAGATTTTGGCCTGAGTGATGAATAATGTCCGCTTTTCTTAAGTTTCAATATGAATTTTATTGCAGTACTGATAAAACAGGGCGTATTGTTTTTTTGCCAGTGCACCGCGTCTTGTCATTTAATTGTTTAGCCGCCATGCCGGTCTGGGAGCTGATCTACTCCCAAGTGGTTGAGAGAAATTGTTTATTATGAGACCAAGTGAAGATTTTTTATTTCTTTTTCTCTTTCTGTTAATGCGGACTGGCGGTATTTGTTTTGGCAGCTCTATAGTAGTGTAGGCCCATGTGGGAACTCTGTGAGACTTCTGTCTAGCAGTGTTCAGACGTGGTACAAAACATGTAAGAACCTTGTAATTGGAGCTGGTCTTGTGGTTTCTCTCGAGCAATAATTCTGTAGTGGTCGTTTCCTTATGGCACTCTGTTTGTTGCCCCCCAGTTTTTTTTTTTTGTCTCCTTCCCCTGTATTTGGCTATGGCAAGAGGCGACATTTTTTGTCTGCAGGTGACACTTTGATGAACTAAAATTAATAAATCAGCTTGAAAAGCTCACACCTACAGCTCACAGCGGGCTTGAAACACAGTTTATAAAGGAGCTTTATTGCCCTTGTGTAAAGAGGAATAAATTACAGAGCACTTGTTGCCTTGGATCTCGATTTTGCTTGGCAGGCTGGTATCTATTTTTGGAGCTATTGTTAATCACAGGTTCCTTGTAGTTATAGCAGGTGACTTTATTAATCTCCTATTGACCCATCATGGGCTATTATGAGGTGGGCTCCTGATGTGGCGTGTCTCCAGCACAAGATTAGTTTAAAAGGTTTGCACTCTCTCCTCAATGCCACAGTTAACGATGCTGCAGCCAAATGCAAAGTAGCATTTTTACAGCTTGTTGTAGCATTTAGGAGTGTTTACTAACGATTATGTTCCTCACTTTGCTTTTCTTCTCTTGTATAATTATTTCTTCTCCTGGAGGGCTATTATCAGGCTTACTGGTCCTTCCTTCCTTTATATTTGGGGGAGCTTCTTCAATTGTTCATTCCCCTGCAAAAATCAAGGAATTTATATATAATGACAAAAATGATTACCTTTTCTTATTTAAGCTTGCACCTTGCGTTTTAATTAAACAATTCAGAGCGCTTGGTTAGTACCATTGGATTTAAAAAAACGCTCAGCTCAACATTCCTTGCGAACTCGCTTAATATAAAATACATATAAAGTGCTAGAGGATTAACCAGCCCCCATTTCACTTGTATTTTGCGGAGTCTGATTAAGCCTTGTGATGAGGATGCCTATAGGGGACTTTGAGAACATTTAAAGAAAAGCTGAGGATTTAACTTAAATTGTATTACCGGGATCTGCCGAAATACATAATATTATAGCCAGGCACAACAACAACCTGTGGAAAACAACAGCTTGTATGTAATACAGTAATTTCTACATTCCAAGACGTGCTCTGCTTAGATGGTTTATTTGGCATTTGCTTTTCATACTTTCAGGACGTGTGGTCTACCTCCAAACAGATACATTTTCCTATTTAATTAGCACTGTCAGGCTGTATGCCTGCAGATTCCCAGCTTTTTTTTTCTTCTTTCTTTTTTTTTTTTTATTTTTTTAACAAGGGCTTCTCACACGCAATATCCAGCATATTTGGTCAGGTAGTTGTCAGCCTTGAGTTTTAAGCCTTGTACCGTAAATATCTGTCTTTTTATGGATTAAGTTTCTAAGTTATCAAGTTACTTTAGGCTTGGTACTTTGATATTCCTCTTCTCTGCCTTTTAATTTGGATTTTTTTTTAGGTAGAAGAAAATGAAATCTGCTAAGATTGTATGTGTTAAGAAAAAGTTATTTAAGGTATTAGTAGACATTTACTACAGCAAGAGTTTAGGTGTTGACCCTTCTGCCTCTCACATAGCTGTGGAAGATGTGCAAGTCCAACATTCAAGTATATTTAGAATGATCTATATTTCGAAATTTAAAGTCAGTTTATTTTCGCCACAGTGCCTTCAGCTTGGGCCTCGAAAGGGCTCAATAAGCTGAGAAATAAACACCCCAAAAATGATTGCATAGTAGAAGGAAGCATCCCATGGACAACCAACATCCCTTGGTAGGGGTGGGAGAAACCAGATGCCGAGGAACAAGATGAGGAAAGAAAATTTCACCTGCAGACCCAGGGTGTCGAGGCCTTGGAGAGTTGAATTGGTTATGAGCATTTGTTGTAAAATGAGATGTATACCATAATATAGCACTTATTGCGTCTCACAAACTGGATCCCACCCAGCACTTCCCAGCATGGATGAACAACGTGTACCAGCTTCTCACGCCTTGTGCCTATCTCAATTCATATCACCTTCGGATGAAGCTTATAGGGGCTCCTATTTTATGGAACATTTCACAAAATATTCGAAATCCACTTTAGCTTTTGTATACAGTCATAGAGGAGGATTTTCGCCTTTTTCAAGATGCGACAAAAATACCTCACAGACCTAACCTTAGAGAAGAAGGATAGAACAACTGACTACAGCTACCTTAGAGTGAGTGTTGTCTACTGAGCGGATGCGCTTTTGAGCTCTATGGAGGAAAAACATACAGATTATCGCTCCATTAACCTCTGACTTTATATGTGTAGTTGATACTTTTATAGTGAGACACGACCCGTTATAAAGTCCCGCTTCTCTGGGCTGCTTGTCAGGTTTTCTATATTATCCAGGATCGTTGTCTCTGTGTTTGTTGCGAGAGATTTCGGCGGAGAACCATGCAATTGTATTACAAGCATCAGCCATCCAGGCCCTCCTGTGCATATCGGGCTGTTGTGTTGGTGAAAAGACTCATGCTGGGCTCACATTCCATGTCAGTCCGAAGTGGTTGGTCAAGCAGCGTGAGGCGCCTGCTCCCACTGCGCTTGTGCTAAGAACGAATCTGCTTTAACTGGCAACTCCTACACTTGTGAGTTGAGGCTCTCCCATCCCCAGCCTTCCTATTCTCCCGGATGTAACTATACTTTGAGTCACAAGGATAATGGTTGCGTGAGCTACCTATTTTGTGCTCTTTATTCATCAACTTTAAGCAAGAGCATTCAGACACATTGCTGCATATGCATATCGACAGATTGTGTTTAACCTTTCTTGGTTCCACATATCTTCGAATTTGACTTACTTAATCATTGGACAGTAGCCTTTATGCGCTTTTTTGCTTACGTCCTGTCCATAGTGGTAGGTTTTAACTTGTCTGGTAGAAATGTTATTAATAGTTTGCTAATGGGTTGTCTGGTCTGTTGATATTAGAAAGTGCAAATAGAAGAATTAGGTGGCGTCTAATGTCTCAGATATTTAGTGAAGATGTCTAGAGTGACTTTAATGACAAAGATAGAGTCCAAACCAAAAGAAACAATAAAAGGATGTCTCCGTAGATGTGCGACCTCTTTACAAAACAAACTGTTTTGTGAGTTCATTATGGACAGAGTGAGCTTACGTGCTAACGACCAGCTCTCTTTATTTTTTGCTGACTCGCCCAAATTATATTTGTATCATATATGCATGAGTAATGAGTAGGTGCAAGATTCCGCCTGCAGCAGTTATGTAATTATCTGGGTGCAGGAAGTGCAGCTAGCGCATCGTTCCTTGCCATGCATATATACAGCCTACTCTATGGAAACTCACCTAAAAAACAATAGTCCTCGCTGTAGTACGGTGGCGCTGTGAAGCATTGTTGGACGCTGCAGGCTCTCCGAGTACTAGTATGCTGCACTGTTGCGCTCAGTGCCGACGGGTGATTCGTCGTGCACTTAGCTCCCTTACGAGCGCTCGTGCAAGCCATAGAGTGAATAGTTGTGTGCACACCCAACTCAGTGCAAATCCAAATTACACGCAGATTATCACGCAAAACACAGAATCATACGCACTATATTAGTTTCTTGGCTGTCGTGAGGTAACGTTCTGATACATACTGTTCATAGCAGTATTGGAGGATGAAAGGACCTATGACATAGATCATCTTGTTCCTATACCACCTGCACTGCTTGGCAAAAGTGGGCATCTTGCAGTCCATAGTTTTCCTCTCGTTGCCCTCTCACATAATTTCCCAGAGGATTGCTGACAACCCCCGATCCAATCTAGGGAATGGAGACCCTTCCTAGTTGTATCTTGGATATCCCGGACAGGCCTCATACAGACTCCTCGACCACCCTCCAGAGTCCAAGAATGTCCCTCAATGAATCTCGAGTCCCTATAGATACACATGACACTGCCTGGGCAGTTAAGAGACTATTTCTCCCGAACTCATACCAATCACTTCCATCCTACTTGGACTCTGCTCTCGAGAACTTCCTGCAGGTCACCCTTATTACAATACATGCAGGCAGGACATCTTGGTCTGCCCTGTGGGTTGTGGATCGACCGGCACGAGGGAGGGATCCTCATCCCTATCCCAAGGACAGCCTGGATCTTCGACTATGTACGGGTTGTTGTTCACGCCTGCGAGAGCATTTGGTCACCACAATGCGACACTCTCTTATTTTAAGAACAAAATAATCTCTGCAGTGTTTGATCAGTCCTTGCAAGGCCAGAGATAATCTACCATTATTAGCAAGGCCAAGAACCGAGGCCAACTGCCCCCATAACTAGCAGAGCCTGTCATGCTAGCTCTCTGTGTCGACAAATTAACATCACTACATTTTATGCTTGTGCTTAGTGAGCACTTAGAGGCGTGGAGGAGCCAATAACACTTATCCAGGCATTTAAATTCAGCTCTAATCAAGTGTCATACTCTGGAGTGACAAGAGGCCTTGGACTAGGGTCGCTGTGAGTTGAGCAAGGAAAGATACGAGTGGTGTGCCTTCAACCTGTGGGCGTGTATGGGTGACTAGTTCCACTATTGCTCAGCAGGTCGCATTAAGAGGTGGATTCGAGTCTTCTTAATGCCCAATGAATAGGATTGCTATTGGTAGGTAAATATACCCAACTTCGATGAATAAAAAAAGAGCATTCTGGTGTTCCGCCAGTGCAAAAAATCACACTGGATGTCTCCTCAGCCTTAGGGTCGTTGACAGGTACATGAAACAAGAATATAAGATAGACTCAGGGATCCAATTCTCCTAATTTTCTTAGACTCTTAGATATTTTCAATATGAAATGGATACCCTCTCCATCGACATATGGCTCATTGGTACTTCATCTATATGATAGCAATCACTTACACAAGTTTTTCATCTGTATCCTAACATTCGTATGGTAAGTACTGTGCATTTTCGTACAAACCTGTATGAATCCTTATGCATTTTGGAGCGAGAGCTTGGACTGCGCCTCCGATGTCTAGGACGAGATTGTGGAATCAGCATATAGGACGTGTGGCAATAAGGGCGCTTATGCACTTAAGAAATATTGTTCTTTTCTCATTGCACAAATTTTTTTTGTATCTGTTTGTTGACACATTGTGATGGTGGCAGCCTGGTGAGAAACTTTACCCATCAGATCTTCTGTGCTTTTGTTCATTTAAAGACTCCTTTTGTTTTGGTTAAATGAACTGTGTGAGTTTAACCAATATTAGCTCCCCTCATATGCTCGCAATGTCTCATGATTTCTATCCTTATAATAGGGATTACAGTATCTTCTTTGCTTGCCAGCCTCAAGTTTTCGAGAAGATATAACGTTCCGATCTTTTCTTGCTCCAATGACTTGTAACACAGCTGACCTTTTTGTGTCAGTGCATGATATTTTTTTTGTCTGTTATTAACTTTAAGCCCCTAGTTAAATGGGCCATTTATTGTCAGCATCAGAGTAAATTGAGATAACTGCTAAGACTGGAGTGTGGAATTTATGTACTTATTGCAGAATCCAATATCTGTTTTTTGGGTTACGTAAAGGGCCTGACGATTTACTTTCTTTTTTTTATGTTGCAATCCTGTGATATCTGAATGTTCATTGTATATTTGTCTCCAATGCAAAAAGGTAGAGTAACACAATTACAACAATACATGATTAATGCAATAGTTAGTTACTGAAGTATTTTTTTTTTCATTTCAAAAATACCCTGCTATTTACCACCAAAAGCTGTTTTGCATTTGTTGGAAAGACACAACATTTTGCAGTGAATAACGTTTTTTTAACTCGGGAGTGGTCACCCAATGAGTAAAATTTTCTGTGTCCATCTGAGGAGTGAATTTCTTGCTGTTCAGTTTACTATTGGCTTATACGGCTGTGACATCGATAGCAAGTAGTATCCGTGGAACCTACTCCCATGATTGAATAGTGTGGATTCTTGCCTCCAGCTTCCAGATCAGTGAAGTCCTTGATGATACCCTATAGATATCCTCGTTATAATATGCGTAAAGTTGATGCTACTTCATTATGTGACCCTGAAAGTCTCATTGTTGTAATATCTCAATATACATAGAATTTCGTCCGCTTCAAAAAACTGATAGGGACCTTAAGATTCCCTCTTAGTTTCTTAGACAGAGTGTAGATTGCCACGAGGTAGTGTAGTGTTAGTTTAAGTTCATGGCTGAATTGAGATAGAAGCTACAAGGTGGCATGAAATGTTTATGTATTTCTAGCATGCTCATATTTTGCCACCTGGGATTTGTGTAGTTGGACGCATATGGAGGCTTGTCATGAATAAAAAAGTATAGGACTGGTAATGATCAACTTTCCATAGGTGCAAGTATCTCCATTGGTGTGCGGTGCAATGTTGAGTCCCAGTACACTTTTCAAACACTATCATATTGTGTGCGGAGCTGAACTCTGGGGCAGAGAAGGAACGGCGGACATATCTAGCATCAGAGGCTCTTGGACTAGAGTGGTTCCTTGGCCTGTGCCTGAGTATTCGCCTTGCCCAACACACGTAACATCACGCATGGTCATTGGTCGTCTGAGCAACGGAGGCTTTCCAAAAATCACTCTTTCGATATTTATCTGAATCTTCGTTAAGCCGGGGTCTCCACTACACTCTTGTAATTCAGCAAGGAGCACGGCTATCATTTAGTGGGTTATCTAGGCTCGTCACCGACAAAATGCTTATCTGAGCATAATATATCAGAAGAATGATATACTAGACCTAGCCAGACTAACTCGGGCTCCCGTGTTATGGTGAGCCTAGCAAATCCTCTCTTCTGTCTGTTTCATCAAGTGAAGGCTCGTCCTCTTCGTCTATTCTGGCTCCAAGATATATTAGGTTACTGTGTGTTATAGGGATAGCATTATCCTGCAATCGTGCATTCTCGAGCACCATTTCTATGACGTACTGTGAGACTCTTTTACACCGTGGCAATCAATTTTAAAGGTCATCTAGAGTCGTTGCGCGGATAGTCCGTGATAGGTTGTTCTGTGCGACGTATCTTGATAGTGTCCGACGAGATATGATTATAGATGAGATACCAGTGTCAATGCGCACATAAATCTAGATACTTGACTGCCAAATCTTTTTGCCTTTAGGCAAAAAGTTTCCTTCATATTATCACCGCCCGAGCTGAATCCTCAAGCTTGATGTGACTGGTGTTACTGTTTCACATGGCAATGATGTAGAACAGGAGCTCTCATGTGTTAGACAAATCTGGATTTAGGGGAATTATAGCAGATGTGCAAAATGGCAACAGTTTAGCAAGTTCCTTTCATCCCTTAGGTTGGGAGGCAGGTCCACAAAGTAACCAGACAGAGAAATGTTATCTTTGATCCCTTTCACTCCGGGCGAGGAGGCTCACCCGATGAAGGGAGTGCCAGCGAGGCTGGAAACAAAAAAATAAATTTCAGTAGCTTTTCGCCGGCAGTAGGGAAATTGGCCATATTTATTCATGCTGTTTGCCCAGACAGTATAAAAGATTTATCAGGGGTGGGGGTAGCGCGTAATTGTGCCGCTATAACAGATAGGGCGCTCCGATATCTAAGTATTAATGACACGTGACTCAAGTCACTGTGTGTGTCACCACAGTCTCCTAGTCAGTGCTGTCTCCGCATTACGATTGAGACAGCGTTCGAAAGTAAGCTTGCTAGCTCTGCGCTGCCCTGGTTGCTACAGCCTCAGATGCGGTAGACTCAATCGATAGGCACTCCTCACAGCTCACGGGTGAAGACAGCGTGTTGTGCGAGGCTGCGGATTGGAGAGGATCAGATAATAATGCTCTGGATAGAGGAACACAAGAACTCAAACTGTAAGGAAATCACATAAATTTTAGCTGGAGCATGGTCGATTGGTTTATGCGACTTTCTATTCCTTATTGAACCAATCGCAAATTGGAAATATTCTATACACCTCATATAGGGACAAAAGCATTCCGTTCATACCTACACAGGAACCAAACACATGATGACAAGTCGTGACAGGACCCTGATACCACTCAAATCTCAGGAAGCCAAACTCACTCACGAGGGGATATCCAAGAAGGCAGACTGCCAGTGTCTCAGACTAGCAGATAAGATGAACTTTCATAGTTTATAGAGTCTGGTTGGAATGTCGTGAGAGACAAGATATTGCAGAATTTTCAACTGGTTGATAATCATTAGAAATTAAAAAAAAAAAAAAAAAAAAAAAAAGAAACAAAAACAAAACATAAAAGAGAAAAATTTTGAATTGTGTGACGCACAAACCACATCCGGAGTCGTCTGATTATGAGTATTAGTGGTCAAAGTTAAAATGATTTCTTTTTTACTGCCTGATAACTAGTGAATCCACAGAAATCTAGAGATGCCTATCAGACAGGCACAAGGTCGCTGCTCACAATCTCGCACAGGCCCATCTGCACCCAGCGGTCTCTCCTGTGGGACCACGCACTTGCCCTAAACCCCAACCTTACCCAAGCATCCTCAGTGCACTGAAATCCAAACCCCACAGGAGCTGAACCGGGGCAGGGTTTTTCCAGGCTACTGCTGACTTGTAGTAAAGTAGCATGTCGAGTGTTGGTATTGACACTCCCGCCTTCTCTGCTGCAAGAACGTGCCCCCTAGAACTCTATAGCACTCATGTGGGTTCATTTCTCAAAGAGCCGCCATGCTTCAGCTGCTGTGTCGAGCCTCAAGCGCAACCGATAGCCAGGCGTATCTAGGGGCAAGCTCAGATGTGAATATTGAGTCATGGCACTGCACTTCAGCTCACACACGAGTTTAAAGTCTCTGCCTTTTCACCTGCGCAGACGCAAATTTGGCTCTTGCCCTTCAGTGTGGAGCATCCTGCCTATCAAAACAGTGGAAGCAAGTGGTGGGTAAAAGAGACAAAGAGTTTGGTGTCAGAGTCCTGACCACATACCTTTCCGCCATTGTTGTGATTTCATTTATGAAAGGGTGTCTTGCAGCTAGACACCCTGAGAGCTTTGAGAGGACAACACATGCGTCACCCCTAAGGTGTGACGACTGACAGACCTTTGTGCCTCAGGCTCCATGTTTCTGTCTGTTAAGTGTTCCAGGGTCTCATGAGATCGAGCACGGGCGTTAGTAGAACCGCTAGGTGTTTTGGTAGTGAGGAGAGGTTGCCCTTTCCCATTAGGCCTTGGGGTGTGGACGCTGGCATGGTCTCTAAGGTCCCTTCCACCCCAAACCATCCTGTTGATTCCCTGATTCTGTGATTCTATGACCGAGGGGACACCAGCCCTTGCGTTCCCAGCTGCATGGTGGGAGGTGACTTTCAGTTACCATCTTGGGAGACACCCGATTTGCCAAGCTTCGTTCTGCTACACAAGTGAGGCTATTGTGCCCGCATCAACAGAGAGAACAGGAAGAGAGGAGACGCCGATCTTCCACTACAGTCATTTTGACACTTCGAGTATCAAGAGGCAAGAGCCTGACCAGCAGAGCAGGCCAGAAGGCTGGATCGCCTGCAGCCCCCTCCTGTTCTGCTCTGCTCGCAAGAGACTAGAACCTGCCACCCTTGGGCTCTGTGCTATCTACATCATTCACTGATAACAATCGCCCATCCATATGGCTGGGTGGGCGAATTGTGTCAAGAAATGCGTGTCAGATCCTAAAATTCTTACCTTGCTCTAACATGGATATCATTGCATGCGTCGCTGTAGCTGTCTACGCAAGAACACCATTAATGATGAGCTAGGTCTGCCCACTGGAAGCACCAGCAGACCCACACAGGCTATAATCTTGCTTCAGGGACATCTTTGGATGGCCATGTTACAGTGCGACACTGACCCTTGCATGCCTCCATAGAATCAAAACCCCAATGAGGGACGGTGGCGCCGCGGCTACAACCCATTTTCGCCAAGCACAAAGCCAAACTTTAATAATGTGGCAAACCAAGCCCGATGATCAATGCCACCAATTTGCACTAGGGCAGCAGAGCCTCAAAACGCGAAACGGCGCAACCGCTTCACATGCGCAAAAAATTGTTATTCGCGGCCGGCTCCCCGCCCCGGACCCCGTGCGGGACATGCGGAGGTTGATGTGGTACCAGTAAAACATGGAGATCTCAGCACACATTCCCATTCAAGATGCCTAATCTTGGTCCAGTCACACTGCAAACAATTCCGGCTAGCCTCGCTAAAATTGTTTTCAATTGATTTAAGTTCGCTGGCAAAAGCCCTGTTGTAGACATTCTTAGATGGGTGTTTAAAAATGGCCATCTAAATCGAGATTTAGCTTTAAGGAACACTTAGTAGCTAAACTAGCTAAATCGGTTATAAGCCAAGGTTTTTTAAATTGATTTATGATGCCACAAAGAGTTTTGCACTGGTTTAACTAAATTGCTTTAAAAAACGACACCGCCACTTTTTAGCCTTCAAAAGTGAGTGCTAACGAGTAAGGATAGGCGCTCAATGCTTCTTTAAAGAGTGCGCTAAATATCTGAGGACTTATGCCCCTTTTCCCTAAACAGACTTAGCTCTCCGAAATTCAGAAAACTGTTCCTTTGTAACTAGCTACGCCAAAAGTCCCCCCAAAAAAAGTGGGGAAAGAAGTTGTCAGTTAAATTAGAGAGGACTACCCATTAATACATCAGGCTGGGTGTGTGTGCAACACCAACCCTGCCCTCAAGATTTGTTTAGAAGGACAGACCAAATTTTCTCTAACCCCATTCGTGGTGGGGCGTGCTTGTGCCTTTATTTATTTGCTTCCTTGTGGTGTACTCTTTTGTTATTTTTTTTTTTTTGGACGCAAATTATTGGATTTATCCGTGTTCCCTCTCCGTAGGTGTGGCAGTACATATTCAAAGATCCCCCAGAATATTGAAATCCACTCCTATTGCTCCCTCGCAGCATCCCTGCACACCACGCAACTCAGGCTTATGTCGACGTTGCACAGTCACAGTTTGGAAGAATATCTGAGTGCTCATAAGCACATCTGTTGTTTTCTTCTTAATGATTGCAGTTAGCCAAATATGGAAGCAGGCAGAGCTTTTAAATATTGGCTTGCATGATATGAGCCTATCTGATCAAAATGTTATTTGCAGTGCTCCCGCTAGCTCTGGAAAATTCGTGATCTATATTAGTTTGCGTGTTGTGCGTTGACTAGGCACAATTATGCTTCAACTGGGAAATATCACAAGTTTGTAATTAATTTGGAGACATTAGAGTAGTGTGAGCCGAAACTCCCTCGTGTAAAAGCTATTTGCCGGTGTTTTATGGATTTTGACTCTCCAAAGTTTACAAATATGAGCCAAACTTTTCATTAAGTGTTTGCCATTGTGTTTGAACACTCCTTGTAGTAATTTGGAAATGCAAAAAATTGTTTTAAAAGTGGCATTGTCCATTGATAAAGATTTAGTTGAGGGATGAAGAAATTTCTTGAACCTAAAGACATAGATGCTGGTCGATATCCAATTCTGCCCCACTGTTGTCATTCCCGTTGAAACTCCATTTGACTTTCTCCTATCCGTCCACAAGCGTCCCCCTGCATCCCCACCTAGCCAATCCTCTAGGTTTTCCCACATTGTTCCCTTTTAGTCTTTTCAGTGCCAAGACGCAGACAGAACATAAACCAGACAATCGCGATTCGAAGCCCAGGAGCATCAGGCCGTGAAGAGAATGCCTAAGATGAGGTCAGCCAGTCCCGAGCCCTAGCTAGCCAAGGCCAGTTACAGGGTTTTTGTGCTGCCTGCTGGCAGTGTTCAAAACTTTGCCTGGTGCTTGTTCCACTGTGTAGCTGATTAGTCAAGCCCATGAGCGGAGTGTGCTTGAGAATTCTTCGCCTTCTAATTAAACAAAGTTGATAAAAGATTAGAACAGTAGCACTTAGTAGCCGTAAAAATAGCAGTTATTACTTCACAGGCTTTTTTTTTTTTTTTGTAGTCACAGACAAACGCACGAACGTTGTGTTCAGTGTTTGTTTTATTTCTTGTTTTCGCGCTTCATGAAATAAAAAAAAATTCTATACAGAGAAGGGAGTGGAGGAGGAAAAGTTTTGAAACTCTTTCCCAGTGTTCATATGGGAGTGAAGGCTGAATTTCTGTTTCACTGTGGCTAATTTGCTCTCGCTGGACTATTGCTTATTGACACGCGATCCTCAACACCAGCTCTCTCATCATCGATCTTTAATGCTGTACCACATGAAAAGCTAGGTGAGGGGAAATTCCGAGCAGTTCGATCCTGGCCAAAGAGGGAAATCCACTCTCGCCTTTCTGCTTCCAAAACTCTTCGCTTCTTTTTATCCCCATTTGCTTAGCCTCATTAGGGACACTCAAAACCAGCCGACAAAAACCTCCCTCAATTAGAACTGGACATATGTATTTTACGCCGCTTGCAATGTTGGGAAAAAGCCAGAGGCCACATCCACAGATTAGCCGGTGCTTATGCGCACCGCTTTATTATCTATAAAAATAAAAAAAAAAAAAAAAAAAAAAAAAAAAATACATAAAAGAAAAAAAATAGAACGAATGCTGCGTTCTGAGCAGGAAGGGGGTGCCATCCCCACAGCTTCGGTTTGACTGTCGTGAGTCCCATCCATCTCTGCAAAAGTCTCCTTTCAGGTCAGCCGCAACACTCCTCCTGCCCCCCGCAGGACGGTCCCGAGGACAGTGCGTAAAATCCAGGGCTCTGCCAGCCCACAAGGTGGCCCGATGAAGAAATCCCTGCCTTTACAACTTGATCCATCCTAGAAAAGTCCTCCTCCGGCTGTGACTGGCAGGGGATAGCCGCGCGTTTTTCATAATGTTCTGAGGCAATGAATTTCCCCGCGAGGCCCCCGGTTACCCTCCGCAGAGCAAGCTGGCGATGGAGCAGTGCTAAAGGCCGTGCTGATGAACGATATATTAATTCTACTTTGTCAGAAAACAGGAGCAAGAATGTGACAAACCGATTAAACCTAGAAAAATAGGAAGAAAAAATAAAAAAAAAACTAGAGGGGTAGGAGTTTGTTGTAAGACTTTGAAGCTTTCAAAAAGTAGCCGAAAGCTCGCGGGGTTGCAGGCAAGGATAAAGGATAGCCCTTGTTAGATGTTCCCACATATCTCTCCTTACGTCACAACGAGCACCAGATTTCTTGCTGCCTCCTGGGCTGGAGCTCTTTGCATGTAGTAGAAGTAAATTTGTATAGCGGACGACAGACCACGGGCCACAAAATGATTTCACAAGCACAGAGTGGGCTTATGCGATGTCATCAGACTTAAGAGGACCCCAAAGGTGAGAAAGCGTTTGCTCAAACGGGAAGCAATGTTTCATTTCATTAAAATGAGTTTTCTTTTCCTCTGAGCCAGGGTAAAGATCATATTTGTTCCGACTGAATGTGTGCCATGACACGAGCAAGTGAGCAAGGGTAAAGCTTATATAACACACCCTGCTTGGGCAAAATGTTTTTGATCAGTAAAATGAAATAAGCACTGTTGGACTGCTGTCATGTTAGAACCCTCCAAAGGCAACATTTACCACAAAACAGTGGCTAGAATTATTACCCGAGTTGATTTTATCGCAGGGTTCTCCAGTGTTGATTATTTTGTGTTTTAAAAAAACTGGCTGTATGAGCCAGCCATGGTGCAATTTCTTAATATTTGGGCACCTAACCATGAAAGGTTAGAAGGGATCTGTCCTTCCCCTGTGGTTTTAACGGACATGGAATACCCTTTGTTGAACCCTCGTGCCTCCTTTCTGGTATCAACATTGGAAATGAGAACCCGCTCTCCTTGCTTGGATTTAAAAGCAAATAGATTAACATCCCCGCCAGGACAATCATTCCCAAATTCCCTCCAGGCCTGCAGTCAGCTCCTTTCTGTCCTCATCCCAGAGAGCCAGAGATGAGGTCAGGCCGGCTTTGGGGCTGAAAACCTTTACCATTATCGATATCATGAACTGCAACTTTCAAGCGTCAACATCAAAGAGTGAGTCTCTTTGCTAGATCGCGGGCCTCGAAGACAGAAGGCAAACAAAGTCACGGCCTCCTCTCCCATTTTTATCCTGAGAACCGAGATAACTGAGAGGAAAATTCTCAGTATTGCCGCATTGCTGAGCGGTTGCTACTACAAAGAAAGGGAGTCCTCCCTCTGTTTATATTTATTTGTTTACTGGTCTTGTTCGAGCGGTGAAGAAGGAGTCGGATGAGAAAACCCGCTGTTGGAGTGAGCCTTTCTCTGGGGCACATCCCCTGTGCCTCATCTCCTCCCTCTCCTCCAGAGCTGTCCTATACTGCAGGCGTCAGCCTCCAGTGGACAGACACAGATGGCAGGAATCCTGTGATCCTGGAGAAATTACACAAGGCTTAAGCGGAGTAATATCCACTATTTTTTTTTTTTTTTTTTAAATAGGAGTATATTGGAAGAGAATAACAAAATTCTTTCCCATGATGTGTTTAAAAGCCAAACAACGATAATTTTAAGAGTTATATTTCATACAAACACTACAAAAAGAGGGACAATAGACCACAACGAGTTTCTTCCCTCTGTTTACTCTTCAGCTTTACTCACTACGCCAGAGGAGAAGGGTGAAGATCCGGAGGGCGCTTTATATTTGCACAGCCTTCCCGATATCGCGTCACCCGCCAAGGTAAACTTTTATACTGCCAAACGAATATTACTAGTATGTTTCATATTTGCTTTCAATCTATGATCCTTATTGTATTCTCCCTTTGCATCTACTTCTTCGCTTGATGGAGTGTGTGCAATGCCATTGGTGTGAGCATACGCTGGTGTGCCTCTCTATCATTTTCCATTTCCAGTTTCAGGGATAATATCTATGTACCCTGACCACATCTCCTCCTGCCAGCCATGCATATGTCTTTGGATCTCAATCTCCAGAACCCTGGCTGATGGAGACAGTAAGCCCAGCACCATGTGGTACAAATAGCATCACTATTCTGCCCAGGGTCTGCAAGGCAATATCTCCCGCAGCACCCAATCTCCCAAGCCGACGGGTAAGTTAGTTAAAAAGAGAGAAAAATAGAAAACAAAAAATTTATGCATCCATACCTTTGAGAATGAGTTTTTGCCGGGTTCAACGAGGGTGCATTTTTGATAGTTAAGTTTCCAGATTGTTTCTGCACTGCAGCTGAGGTGAAAATGTTCCCAAATGTGCCAATTATATATGCTCTTAAGGGTCTGGGGCTGTCTGGGGAAGCATATGTGCTGGCGTTGGGCTGTCACTTTCGCTGCGAAGCGTGACGAGATGGGTATTTTTTTATGGCGCAGCCATGTTGGCATCTCTTAGAACTGGCATATGGGATCAGTGAGGGGTTTGCACTGAATCGATTTTTTCTTAGCAAAAAGCCCCCAACCCCACAAGTTGACTTCATACGCGTGCCAGAATCGGTTGTATGTGTGGAACTGCTATGTGTACTTCTTTCTGCTGTTCAGCTCTGCCATTCATGGCAGCCGGTGCACCCGAAGATGCACTTAAGCCACCCAATTTGAAAATTAAGATGCGAATATGTATCATCTCCTCTTGCACAAGGCAAGGGCTCCAAAAAGCCCTCCTTGCCAACCCTTCAGTGGGATTTAAGAAGGCCTTTCTGTCGAGTGAATCCTCTTGTAGCAAAGTACCCTTTCGTTTGCTCATCAAGATATGGCCGATCATACTTCGTGAGGCAATTAGCTTTGAAGGGCTAAAATATTTTGAATATTCTGGTGCAAAAGCTGGCTCGCAGGTGTAAGGGTTCTGCAGCCACCGAAGGTAGATGAAGAGTTCGTATAGTTGTTGTGTGATGGGGTCTGGGATGTTAATTTTTTGTATTTTTAGAACGCTGCATCTTTTCTATTTTCTGATGATTGTTTTTTATATCTCTCACATGTTGCAGCCATTCACCATATCCCTTATCCATCCCGTTCTCTTATTGGTCTTGTCAGAATCATTAACACAGCAGCGCTCACTACTTGCACCATGAAGAAATTCTTCCCCTCTTATTTCCATGGTATTTCTGGAAGAGGAAAGAGAGGATTTTCCTAATTGCTGCACAGACGGTGTGGGCAGTAATTTACTGTAATAATAATGAAGCCTCATCTCAGTTTCCCCAGGCTTTTCAGTGGCCACCCACAAAAAATGAAGCATTTATAGGCTGTTTTTGAGGCTGGAAGAAGCATAAAGCTTTCCAAAAATGGATGTTTTCAGGCCGCTTCCATATCCAGCCAGACTCTCTAATAGCAACACAATTCAATTATTGAATTTTTTACTGCCGAAGCACTGAAACAACGCTGAGCTCCAGCCTAGCGAGCGGGGCAAGTCAGACATAAAGAGTGAGAAAGCCAGGGAGCGAGCAGGCAGTCAGAGCATGGGCAACTGCTCCACCATCTGTCCCCTCGCTCGCTTCGGAAGGCATCCCACAATTAGGTTAAACTGAGGATTATGGCATTGTTTCCTGACATTGTATTGAGGCTTCGTGGCAATGAACCTTCGTTATTGATTTGGGTTTTTTCCACTTGGAGCTTTGCCCTCCCCACAGCACACAGACCCCACGCTCTAAATTCTGATATTATATCATACTGTCTATATCACAAGTACCATTCCATATTAGCAGACCTTGGTAATCATGCCTTTACCAATATTACACCTAGGTATTTTTTAATGTCAAAATATCCGATTATCCTATTTTAGAACATGGCTGTAGTGTTCACAGTATCAGGCACTAAATCTGTTTGATTGATTAGATAGATACGGGTAAAGTGATGCAAATATGTATGTTGTTGCAAAATGCCTTCTTGGCACATTTTTTAGTAGCCAAGCATCTCTTGCTTCTGGTCTTTTCCAGTAAGAAATAATAAGTTTAGAAATATATTAAGTGATGCAAATTTGCGGTCACGGGGAAGCTGAATTCCTGTAGCGGCCAATGCCTCACGAGGTGGCTTTAATAAGAAAATAATCTGTAAGAATTTCAGTTATTTCAATTAAACACTCAGAAGTGCATTTTAATCTCTCCAGATCATCATCCTATGTTCTAAACACAAGTTTCCTAAAAAGCCTGTGTTGGTGATTTGCTTTCATTTTTCGCTTTTTTGGCTTCGGCAATAGGCTTGAAAGTGGCACTCGAAAGCGCGATCTTTACCAAGAAGCCAGTTTGAGAGAGCGTCCACACAGGCTGCTATTCTCTAAGGCACCATTCGAAGACTGCCATCCCCCACGATGGCACATGAGATGTAATTTAGTCTCTGTGTTAATTAGCCCAGGGGTCTCTCCTGAGCAAGAGAGGAGCGGCCGTGCCAAATTGTGGGTTAAGAGCTGGGGGATGGCGCTTTTTGTGATACGACAAGTCTACCAGGATTGCTCAGACCACCAAACTACTTTTCATTTAGATCTCAAATTTAGTCGAACCAAGGCAGAAGGGATAGCAGGCCTTATCTTCTCAGCCAAGCCCCTAGGTAGAGGGTCTCTTATGAAGAGTCGGAGTTATCAGTCGGTTTTCTGAACTAATGGTCCCAAGGAACAGTGGAATGTTTAATTACATTCCCTTTGCATCTGCTGTAATACGGTGCAAGTGTTAAATTCAAAGTAACATGTTCCTTCCACAAAAGAGGACTCGTTTTTCCTACCATCTGC
>VKON01000105.1:450294-461212 GCA_009741485.1 Malurus cyaneus samueli | reverse complement strand
GCGGCGTGGAGGGCGGGCCAGTGCCCCTGCCCGGCCCGGGCCCCGAGGAGCTACTGCCGTCCCGCACACTTTGCCGCGTCTCGCCGAGGTGAGGATGTGTAGCGGTCGTAGTTCATGTCGGCCGCGGGGCCGATAGTTCAGGGCCCATACCCCTTGTCTCAGACTGAACTAGCCTGCCATCAGAGCCTACTTCGTCTCGGCCCGCCGGAGCAAGCCGCCCCGGTTTTGTATATCCCGGCTGGTCCTGGAAGTGTCATATCAGGCTGCTCTACCTGTTGAGAAGCTAATCTTGGACGATTTAAAAAACAGATTTCCTGCCTTTCTTTCCTCCTCTCTTCTTCCATTTCGGGCCGACACGATCTCATTCCATGAGACATGAAGCATTGTTTTAGGCAAAATGTAAGCTAGATGCTAGGTGCCGCGCGTGCGGCTGGACTGTTGTCCAACTTGAGGCCCGTTAGACCCATGCCGTGTAATGGCAAACAGCTGCTGTGAGGACCAATCCCTGTTGATGGCTTCTGAGCCATTGAAGGCATTCACAATCCGATGACGCTCACTTAAGGGCGGCGGCCCTTATGTCCATGGTGTCTACGACGGGAAAAGTGTTCTAGGTTTGAAATGATGCCTTTTAAGAGTCTTAAACCGCTGCGCGCTCGGTTAGACCTGCATCAACACCCGCGCTCCCCTCCCGCGGTCGACCTATCCATTGGGCCCCCGCCAATCACGCCAAATGCGGCCCGCCCCGCGACCCAGTGCCCTCGCAGGTGCGCCGCTTTGCGGGAAGGGACAAACGGCTTAAAATGTATGAATGATAAGCCATAAATAATATCTGTGGCTGTAAATTAAATTACTTGATTAGGCTGCAAAGATGCACTCTAATTTGGAACAGAAAATTACTTTGAAGTGATTTCAGCAGCTGATAATTCTTTTAGAGCAGCAGAGTTCTATGAGCCATAGTCTTCTTCAAGTGAGGCATCAAATCAACATGGTCGGTTGGGTATTGCTCAAAAGCTTCCAAGCCCGGCCCTGAAACGGATTGCACCCCCTGCAGTGGACTTGCGACCCTGGGAGACGCGCTGCAAAAGTAAATGAACCATCCTTACATGGCAGGGAAACCGGGTGTTGTAAACCAAAAATGAAAGGTTGTTAAGTCAAATACATTAAAATGCTTTTCTGGAGGGTGGAGGGAGATTGTGAATAAACGGCCCTCTGGGGAGAACTCGGTGGTTTGTGTTGGTGCTGTCAAGTCTTGTCACTCTGTATGGTTAAGGCCTTCAATTTGAGCTCAAGGGGCAGGCAGGACAGCATCTAATATTCCAAAAATCCTTATATATATAACGACTATAAAACCAAGCGGCGTTGCAGGCAATTTTCGAGGCCGCCGGTGAATGATGCCGGTGTCCAGGCCCCTAAATCCGCCGGATACTTTCTCAATTTTCGTTCCGGTGAACCACACGCCAAACTCAGCAGACCGTCCACCCGGCGCGCAAGGCTTCAGTAGCATATTTTTTTTAATATGTCCAAACATGTACCAAGTATAAAGAGGGATCCAGTATTTTCTAAATGTCCCGGTGATTGCCCGCACCGGAGTCACACCGCGGGGGGGTTCACATAACGGTGGAGGGGAGCGCACAAGGCCAGGCATGTAGTGCGGAGGGGGTTCGCACCTCGTCTTCTTCCACATGCCCGCCCCTGCCCCTCCTACTTGAGCTCCCATGAAGCGTATGTCCCAAGTATGTCTAAATCCGCTTAGGATCAGAGTGCAAGAACCTTATCCTTGGGGAAGGGCGCCCGTGGGGGAGGGGGATTCATGCTAATGGGTCGATAAGACTCGACTGAGCGCTGCCCCGAGTCGATCTTCTAGGCACTATTGAGTGTGGTTGGTTTTGCTTTGTCCCTTTTTGAATAAATGCGAAATGATGGGAGGATGGATCGACGATGAAAGATGCGTCATGCATCACAAGATGATGAAGAATTCAAACCCGGCGCGCTTCACCACCCAGGTACACTAGGGAGTGCTTGCTCCTTTTCGTACCCGTCTCTCACCCGAGAAGCCAAGAGTATTAACAAATCATTCAACAGTCGTTGTCCAGAGACTTGCCCATGGCTAGACTACTATTTTGGATTCTCCCTCTGTCTATTGAGGTCTGTATTCCCGTTACCAATTATTTTTGACGGTCGAGCAGATAGGTTGTCTTAAGTTGTCCGGCGGTGCTCTGCGTAGACTACTAATATCTATAGACGTGTGTTAAGTCCTATATACGACCATATGTGATTCCCGACCCCTCCGGTGCCGTTCATTTTCACTCATTATTCAGGCATTAGCTATACTCATTTAAAACTATCCGACTTGATATGATAGTATTTCAAGTACCCTTGTCTGTCACATTGTTCCCTCGATATAGGTATTAATATAATACTAGAGTGTTATTTATTTACACCTCCTCAGGTCTGGCAGAACATTTCCCACTGGCAGCACCCCGGTCCGGATATCCATGGTGGAGCTCGCCTACCATCTCGGTTGTTGAGGAATCTATTGTCGTACTCGGGATGCCACGAAACATGAACTTGAACTATCCGAAGGCATTGTGTGGTAGAAGCAGCGCGGGAAGGCGTGGGAGGAACAGTAAATCTGACGGATTAAAATAATTTTATAAGCTATTGGGCACGGGGGATGCGTACTATCACGGACCGTTGATAAACCACCCACCTGTCCCTTCTCTTTCTCGTTAAGCACTGCATGATTGCTACCATCTGAGTCAGGCACCCTGAAAACCGCCTTCCGTCGAGCTCCCACCAAGGCATTTGCTCTTCCAGCTGCTACTTGGCCCCAGGTGCAGTTTCCTTGGAAGCCGCCTCCAAACACGCCTACCGACCAGAAGCTGTGGCCTGGAAGAGTTCCCAGATACGCATACCTGGAAGAAAAGTCTTATTCATGGTTTCCTCTTGTGCTCCCCTTCTGTTACTCAGATTTTTCTCTAATTCTGAGCATTTACTGTGGTCCCCTGTAATGGTGTGCGCGTCGGGCGTAGGTTTCTAGATGGTAAGATCAACCTGTTGTCTTAATACGGCTATTTTCATGTATGGATAGATTTTTCAGAAAGACCTTAAACTTTAGATATCAGTAATTAGAGTAAAGAAATGAAATTTTTGGGCGTTTAAAGACCTTAGGATGTGCGCAATGATATGTAAGAATATGCATCCCAGTCCGAAATATTGTGAAAAGAATCCTGTATCTTTGTAGAAATAGTTATGAAAAAAATGGTGTAAATCAGACTAAACAAATGCAAACTACACTGAATGTCTTTGAAGATTGTGGATAGGCAGTTTTCAGTTGGACCCCACGCAACACCCACATAATTAGTAATGTATTTTCTTTTTATGGAGCTCCTGAATTGTGTGGTACAGACTGTGCAGAAACTTGCGGGCTCCCCTATGAGATGTCCAGCACCACCACCACGTCCACCTCGAAGGCGGATCGCGGGGGCAATGCAAACCCCAGCGCCTCGGCATAAGTACGCCCCCGAGCTCTGTATCACCCCAACCGGGGAATCCTAATAATGGTAACGTAATGGAATCTTACTATAGTGTGTGGTATCACCGCCATGATTTATCGAATGAGCGAAGTTCGACAGCACTCCACGCATGAAGGAACGCCCGCCGGTTAACCTCGCACCTTAAGAGTTTGCAACGATATCATCGGCCAAGGCATGACGTCGTATACTGTGGGAGAAGGGGATCCATCGCAAATGTCACCTCTGTCCCTGCTCTGTCCCCCAGCCTCTTCCCAGCCCTTGGTATCTTCAGGCTCCATTCTGAGCAGCCACCCCGTGGTAAATCGTGGGAATTGAAGAATGGTCTGATTTGGAACGGACCTTAAGCCCATCTCCGTCCAGTGGCGGATATCACTTCCAGCCCTTACACAGCCTGTCCTTGGGACAGTTCAGGGATCCAGGGCATCCACACTTCCTTCGGGCAACCTATCCAGGCTCTCCAACCCTCACAGTAAAGAATTACTTCGCCAATATCCAGCCTAAATTTCCCCTCACTGTGACCCCTTCCACCCCATCCTACAACTCCAGTTCCTGACAAAAAAATCCCTCTCCAGCTTCTCTGTAGTCCCTTCAGGGCTGAAAGGTTGCTCTGAGGTACCACACAACTTCCCTTCTCGCTGACTGCCAACCTTCACTCAGCCTTTCCATAGGGGAGGTGCTCCAGTCCTTAACCATTTCGTTTCCTCTCGGCCTCCTCCCCACCTGATCCGATAAACTGGCCATGCACGAGGCTGAAGCTGTTTTTAAAACGCTGTCCCCAAACAGCAGCAGCGGGAGCACCCTGGGGATTCAGGACCCTCTGGCGTGAGGGGCGGGGAGGGGGGAAAGCCTGGGGAGCTCCGGGGCCAAAACCAGCCCGGTGTGAGCCCCCCGGGCTGCTCACCTTGTTGTAAAGTTTGATGTTGGTGCCGGGCGTGGTGGAGCCGAAGTGGTAGACGAGGGGAGCCTGGAGGGAGAAGCCCTCTTCCACGTCGGCCGGGCGCTCGATGTACAGCGCGCCCATGGTGCCCGGGATGGACACCGAGCCCTGCCCCACGTCCAGCTCCACGAAGGTGGGCCGGCGGCCCAGGCGCACGGCGTAGTTGAGCAGCAAGCGGCACACGGTGGTTTTGCCCACGTCGGTGGGCCCCACCACCATGACGCGGGGCCCGCGCTCGTCCTCCCGCTCGGCCTGGCGCCGCATCTGCTCCAGCGCCGTGTGCGTGTTCAGGTACAGCAGCATCGGCGTGTCCCGCGACACGTAGGCCACCTCGGTGCGGCCGCTGAGCTGCACGGTGCAGCCGTGCCACGTGAACACGGCCACCTTGGCGCCCGCGTCGAACGTGAACTTCTTGTTGCGGGTGAGCTCGGTGCCGAACACCTCGGCCATGCCGGTCAGCAGTTCCAGCTGCACCGTCTGCGCCGCCTCCACCTCGAACCGCAGCTCCGTCTCCCGCTCCAGCTCGAACTTGGCCACCTGCTTCTTCTCCTCGGCGCCATCGTCCGCCATGGCGGCGCCGCGGGGGTCCCGGACCGGCGCCCCTCGCCCGCCGCGGCCGCGACGGAAGTGACGTCAGAGCGAGGCGCCGGCAGCGTGGGGTGCCTTGTATCACGTGATGTGCCTGTGTCACGTGGGACACCTGATCACGTGGGGTATCCTGCCGGGCTTCCTCTGCTAATTTGCATTTCGTTTGCATATCGCCAGCGGCCCCTCCTCTCATTTGCATCTCATTACAGTGGAAGCTCCCCTCTCACACCCCCATCCTCGGGATGAGTCCCGGCTCCTTTGTATGACGTTCTCATGACATTTACACGCAGTCCCGCTTCCGCTGTGATGACTATACATCACCGGCGTGGACTAGCGGGACGTGGGACGAGCGGGCACAGGGCGAAGGGACATGCGGGGGAGGGCAAAGGTCCACGGGACGATGGGGGACACGAGAGACGTGGACGGGAATGGGGACACGGGGGCACGGGGATGAGGCGACGGGGTACCGCGGGACATGCGGGACCGGGAGGGGCCGGCGCCGCAGCGATCCCCGGCGGCCGGCTGACTGAGCGGGGGGCCGGGCGGTGACGACGGCGCGGTGCGGCAGGTATGTCACGCCGCGGGATGATCACGTGCCGTATTGCGCCCCGGGCACAGGGCCCCCGCGCCCGCCCGGGACAGCGGCGGCGACAGCGGCAGCGGCGCAGCGGGCTGCGGCGGGCGGTGAGCGGCTCCGGGCCCCGGAGAGCACGAACCCGGTACCCCCATCGTTCCGCAGAGAGCCCCAAGCCCCACCGAGGACCCCTCCGTGTCCCCCGCCGCTCCTGACATTGCCCCCCACGCGGACCGTCCTTATCTCGACCAACATTCCCTCCACCCAGCGTCGCCCTCCCTCCGGAGATTCCCCTTCTACCCCCACCGACCCACAATCTACCCTCGGGACCTCACACCGCCCCTCGCAACCTCATCGTCCCCTTCAAACCCATCCCCGGTCGGCTGCTCCATCATCCTTTCCTCTGGTTCCTATCCCCCCCCCCCCCCCGCCGTTCTCCCCCTCAGGGCCACATACTCTCCCTGGGGACCCCCATTCCCCGGGGACCCCCGGCATCGGGAAGACCAGACCCCGCTGGAACACCCCCATCCCTCGGGCCCCGTTGCCCCCCGGTTCTCCGTGCCCCGCGCTGCCTCAGCCGGCTCGGGAGGGATTGGGGGGGTGGTTTCCCTCACCCCCTTTCCCCTTTTCCGCAGGCGCCCCCTTTTCCGCCTCCTTCTGCGGGGCCCGGCGGAGCCCCCGCGCCCGCGGGCGGACGCGGTCTGGGCGCGTGCTGCGCTGTTTCCTGCGAGCGCTGTGCGGGGCTGCGCGGTGCCCCCGGGGCGCTGCCCGGGCCATGCCGCCCCGGCCCGCGCCGCTCCCCCGCCGCCCGCCTGCCGCCCCGCACCTTCCGCAGTTACTGCCGCGCTCGCACCGCACCTACAGCTGCGTCCACTGCCGGGCGCACCTGGCCCGCCACGAGGAGCTCATCTCCAAGGTGCCACCGCCACCCCCGGCCTGGGTGGGGACTGTCCCCGGTGCGCCTGGGACAGCGGGAGCTCCCCTTGCAGTGTCCCCGGGGGGGTCTGGGTCCCTCCGCCGTGTCCCCAGAGTGTTTCTCCACATGGTGGCACTGGGACAGCCGGCTTCCCTGCCGTGGTGCCCCTGGCACTCCAAGTGTCCCCCTGTGGTGTCCCCAGGGTGGTGAGTGCTCCCCGTGTTGTGTCCCGAGGTGAGGACATTCCCACGGTGGCCGCAGGAAGCGTGCCCTCATTGCGTGGCATCCTGCGGGTGGCAGGTGTCCCCTGTGGTGCTCCCATGGGGTGACCATGCCCCCCTGAGTGCCCCCAAGCTGGCAGGTGTCCCCCTGCGGTGTCCCCAGGCTGGTGGCAGTGCATCGGGATGGGAGGGAGCGGTGACAGGGGACACGGTGGACCCACCGGTGACACTCACCGTGTCCCCACAGTCCTTCCAGGGCAGCCATGGCCGTGCCTACCTGTTCAACTCCGTGTGAGTACTGGCCGACCCCGGGGATGGCAGTGGGGCGGGGGTCCCCGAGGGTCCCCGGGGGTCCCCGGGCCGGCTGTGCCGAGCCTGTGGGATGCCCCGCTCTCGGTGCAGGGTGAACGTGGGCTGCGGCCCGGCTGAGCAGCGCCTGCTGCTGACGGGGCTGCACTCGGTGGCCGATATCTTCTGCCAGAGCTGCAAGACCACCCTGGGCTGGAAATACGTGAGTGCCCCCCAGCTGGGACCCCTACCCGCTGCGGGCATTGCCCGGGGGCCTCAACCCCTGCCTGGGCAGGCCCCAAAGCTTTGCTGCGGACACCCCCGAGCCCTGGGGAAGGCAGCGCCCACCGGGGCATGGGATGGGTGACACCGCCCCGTTCCTCCCCCTCGTCAGGAACAGGCATTCGAGAGCAGCCAGAAGTACAAGGAAGGCAAGTTCATCATCGAGATGTCGCACATGGTG
The DNA here is from genome assembly GCA_009741485.1 of Malurus cyaneus samueli. NCBI lineage: Eukaryota > Metazoa > Chordata > Aves > Passeriformes > Maluridae > Malurus > Malurus cyaneus. The sequence goes on along the minus strand of VKON01000105.1, from coordinate 453,689 downwards.
AAGGAGAACGGCTGGGACTGAGGCGAGGGCACGGCTGGATGGGGGGCTGGCGTGCGGTGCCCCCGGGTCGCACACGCGCGGGGGGGGTTGCGGGCTTTTCTAGGTAATAAAGGCTTTTTTTTTTTTAGAGAAGTTGCGGTGTCACCTTGCCCCGGCGCTGCCACCACCCCTGGTTCGCCCTGGCACAGAGTTTGGCGCAGAGTGGGGGGCACCAGTGCGCCCCGCCTGCTCCTTTCCCTCCTCACACGCAGGAGCCGGGAGGTGATCGGTGCCTTTATTGGGACCCCAAGCTGGTGGGGAAACTGAGGCACGGGAGGAGCAGGGTCCCCTGTGCCCTGGCGAGCTGGGGCAGTGAGGTGAGGAGATGGGGGGAAAGGGGGAGGATGGCGGGGAGAGGAAGGAGGAGGAGGGAGGAGAGGAGGAGAGGAGGAGAGACAAGGTTGCAGAGAGGAGAAGGACAGAGGAGGGATGGAGGGAGGGAGGGAGGAGGAGGAGGGAGGGAGGAGGAGGGAGGGGAGGAGGAGGGAGGGGGGAGGGAGGGAGGGAGGAGGAGGAGGGGAAAGGAGGAGGAAGGAAGAAGGATGGGGAGAGAAGAAAGGGTAAGGAGAGGGCAGGAGGAGGGAGGAGGCAGGGATGAAGGGAGGAGAGAGAGGGGGGAGGATGGATGGTGGGGGAGGGAGGCACGGAGGGGTAGAGTCAGGGCTGGGGTCTGAGGCGCTGACGAGGGAAGTCGCGGTGTTGTGACGAGGACGGAAGGGCGGGGCGCAGGGGCCGCCCAGTCCCCACAACCGCCGCGTCTCCAGGCTCAGCCACGCGGGCAGTCCACCGCCGCGGACGCCAGCCGCAAGCCCCGCTAGGCCGGTCTGGCGCACCGGCTCAGCCCTGCTCCCCGCGGCACGTGGACGTCCGAGGACCGGGATGGAGGACACCGGGACGCGAAGACCCGAGGGAAACCGGGGACAGATCGGGACACTGGAGGGCGCAGGGACACTCAGGGATGTGGGCCGGGTGGGATATTTGGACATCAGGACATGAACCAGCGCGGGCTTGGGAGACACCGGACACTGGGAACGGCACCAGACATTGGAGGACAGGGGGGGTGAGGGACCCGTTGTACGCCGGGGAGTGATGTGACCCCGCAGCCCGCCCAGCCTGCTGCCAACAGGGTGTCCCTTACCCATTCTGGAGACCACCACGTCCGGCGAGTCGGCGCAGGCCTGGCACGGCGGTGGCCCGGGGGGTGCGGGCGCCCGCCGGACCCAGAACGGTCGGGGGCAGCGCCTTCTCAGGGTCTCAGGGCCCAGGGCCCCGTCGACAGCACACCAGGCTCCGCGTGAGCTCCAGCCGTCCACCTGTGGGGCAGCCCACCTAAGGGCACTTGTGGGGACACACGGGACGGCATCCCGCAGTCGCCACCCAGAAGAGTGCAAGCCTGGCTCCCCCCAATCCCGGTGGCAGCGAATGGCGCCGAGGAGAAGAAGCAGGTGGCCAAGTTCGAGCTGGAGCGGGAGACGGAGCTGCGGTTCGAGGTGGAGGCGGCGCAGACGGTGCAGCTGGAACTGCTGACCGGCATGGCCGAGGTGTTCGGCACCGAGCTCACCCGCAACAAGAAGTTCACGTTCGACGCGGGCGCCAAGGTGGCCGTGTTCACGTGGCACGGCTGCACCGTGCAGCTCAGCGGCCGCACCGAGGTGGCCTACGTGTCGCGGGACACGCCGATGCTGCTGTACCTGAACACGCACACGGCGCTGGAGCAGATGCGGCGCCAGGCCGAGCGGGAGGACGAGCGCGGGCCCCGCGTCATGGTGGTGGGGCCCACCGACGTGGGCAAAACCACCGTGTGCCGCTTGCTGCTCAACTACGCCGTGCGCCTGGGCCGCCGGCCCACCTTCGTGGAGCTGGACGTGGGGCAGGGCTCGGTGTCCATCCCGGGCACCATGGGCGCGCTGTACATCGAGCGCCCGGCCGACGTGGAAGAGGGCTTCTCCCTCCAGGCTCCCCTCGTCTACCACTTCGGCTCCACCACGCCCGGCACCAACATCAAGCTTTACAACAAGGTGAGCAGCCCGGGGGGCTCACACCGGGCTGGTTTTGGCCCCGGAGCTCCCCAGGCTTTCCCCCCTCCCCGCCCCTCACGCCAGAGGGTCCTGAATCCCCAGGGTGCTCCCGCTGCTGCTGTTTGGGGACAGCGTTTTAAAAACAGCTTCAGCCTCGTGCATGGCCAGTTATCGGATCAGGGTGGGGAGGGAGGCCGGAGAAGGAGACGAAACTGGTTAAGGGAACTGGAGCACCTCCCCTATGGAAAGGCTGAGTGAGGTGTGGCAGTTCAGCCTGGAGAAGGGAAAGTTGTGTGGTGACCTCAGAGCAGCCTTTTCAGCCCTGAATGAGCTACAGAGAAGCTGGAGAGGGATTTTTTTTTGTCAGGAACTGGAGTTGTAGGATGGGGTGGAAGGGGTTCACAGTGAGAAAGGGAAATTTAGGCTGGATATTGGGAAGAAATTCTTTTACTGTGAGAGTGGTGAGGCCCTGCAGGGTTGCCCGAAGAGGCTGTGGATGCCCCTGGATCCCTGGAAGTGTCCAAGGCTGGCCCAATGCCTGTGAAAGGACAGTCGCCCGGGTGGCAGCGCGCGGGCGCAACCAGCAGAATGAATAGCACTACTCACACAGGTCTCGACGCTGAATAAATGTGCGGACGTCCGCCCGCAGCGCCGCGCGCCGCCGTCCGTGCCCGGAGCGCCGCCGCGCGCGCGGCCTCCGCCGGCTGAGTCACGTGGCCGGCCGCCCCGCCGGAACCGCGCCGCGCCGCCGCTGCCGCCCGGCCCCGGCCCGCCGCTCACCCTCGCGCCCTCCTCGGGGCCGGCCGCGGCCGCCCCGCCCCGCCGCTGCCCCCGCGGCTCCCCCACACGCCGCTCGGCCGTGCCCCAGTGTCCCTCACCGCCTCGCGCAACCCTCCTGCCCTGCGCCCCGGCGGGCACCGACCCCTGCCCGGCCGCCCCTCTCCCCGTTCCGCACGGCCGTCCTGCCCGATGGCCGCGGTGCCTCTGCACGGGAGCGCCCTTCCTCCTGCCCCGGCTGCCGTGCCCGCGCCCCGCCGGTACCGGGACTTCCTCCGCGCCGGGGGCTGCGGGAGCGGCGGTGGGGCTGGCGGGAGAGGTGTCCCGCGGGCCGGGGCCGCCCCTATGGAGGAGTGCGGGTGAACGCACCGAGCGGGGGCTCGTCCCCGCGCTGGAAACCGCCCGGGCCGGGGAGCGGCCGTGGCCGCCGCAGGAGCGCCCGGGGACTCGTTGGCTGTCCCGCACCCGGCCTGTCCCCGTGTCCCGGGAACGCCTTCACCGCGCTGTTTTGGGCACCGGGAGCTCAGCCCCTGTGCCGCGGCCGAAGGAGATCCCTGCTCT